>SJYT01030038.1:247271-259318 GCA_006410635.1 Cephalophus harveyi | reverse complement strand
TTTTTTTTTTTTTTTTTCTATATGTATAACCAAATAGGAAAGGAACAGGTCACTAATGCCATTTCCCACAGTATTCAGTGGTGAGGAAAAAAAGACTAGACGATGGGAGTTTATGGACTGTCCAGTGGCTCAATATGAAAGCCTACCAACTGACAAATAACCTTCTTGATGCATAATAGCCCACAAGATGGGATTTAGAAAAAAGGAATCATAATCCCTCTCTGCAAGAACACTGGTCCTCACTCTTTCAATTTTGAGTGTTCTGAAAAAGAATTGCCTTCATTTGTTTACTCAAGAGGGCAGACTATATTTAGCAATTTGATTCCTGCTGTTTCTCTGAAGTCAAGGTTTCCATAAGTAGCACCTCTTCCTGCTCAGCACAGTAGAATCAATGAATGCTGCTGACCGGCTAACAGGTTGGTCTGTAACAATTTAAAAAAAGGAAATAAGTAGCTGTAGGCAGACACATCAAACAGGAGCAGTTTAGTCTCCATTTCAAAAGCTTCTCACAGGCAGGTAGACAAAGAAAAAGGGTTGGTAATATATAGACCAGAATAATCTCAGTTTATTGTTCTATGTGTGTGCATGCTAAGTCGCTTCAGTCACATCTTTGCCACCCTATGGACTGTAGCCCGCCAGGCTCCTCTGTCCATGGGATTCTCCAGGCAGGAGTACTGAAGGGGGTTGCCGTGCTCTCCTCCAGGGGATCTTCCCAACCCAGGGATCGAACTTGCACCTTTTTATGTCTCCTGTATTGGCAGGTGGGTTCTTTACCACTAGCGCCACCTGAAATACACTTATATATTATATATACGTATACACATACATGATGTTTATATGTACACACATATATCATATATATTTACAACTCTCATGCTGAATCAAATGCAAAATCATCAAAATATAAAAAATACTCAAACTTAACATAGTTATATTCACAAAACCTCACACATGCATGCTCAATAAAATACACCCTTTCCCCTTACATAATCACATATATCCATATTATTGCCTTTCGGTTGGGGTGCAGATATGAGCAGCCAGAACAGTAATTTTTTTTATACTCCTCCTCTCCCATTCCCCTTTCCTATACCCAGTGTGAGATAAAATCAGGGCAAAGAAGATTTCCAAAGAAGAGAAAATACAAATGCTGGGATGGGGCAGGTATAGGGACCTCGTGTTAGTCGCTCAGTCATGTCCAACTCTGTTGCCCCATGGACCGTAGCCCTCCAGGCTCCTCTGTCCATAGGATTCTCCAGGCAAGAATGCTGGAATGGGGAGCCATTCCCTTCTGCAGAGGATCTTTCTGACCCAGGGATGGAATCTGGGTCTCTTGCATTGCAGGCAGATTCTTTACTGTCTGAGCCACCAGGGAAGTCTAGAGCAGGTATGCAAGCCTTGATTAAATCAGGTGAAGGAAATTCTGTTTGTTTGTTTGTCTGACCTCAGGCAGGGAGACTTCCTCAGTCACTAACCTGGAGTCAAAATTGATTCTCCTCTAGGAGATCCTGCATATGCATTTAGAGCCTTCGAGATGAGCCAACTTTCAAATATTCATTCTCATATTTGAAATTTAACAGAAATTCTTTTTTCCGAAAAAATTATATATTGAAAAGTATAAACACAACTTTGACATTTTCTAAATAAAAGAATGGTTGTAAGGCATTAGAAGACTAATTATGTGTAAATATTGCTACTGATTACAGATGAGCCTCATTCACTCCATTAAACATCTCTCTAGGACTTGCAAGAAGCACTGTGCAAACATTTTCAATTTCTGTCTATGCTTAAAAATAATAAAACCACATTCCTTTGGAACCTTCTGAATTAAGATATCGCACTTCAGTGGATCCTCTCCAGGTAGGTCAATGAGGATAGGTTAATCATTCATGATTGAAGGAGTTAAAGTCATTGAATGCCAACTATAGAAAAAAAAAAAATAGAGAAAAACACTGCTTAATATGGATTACAAAGTCTAACACACTCTGGTACCTGTCTATACCACAAAACCCACCTCAGCTATTTTAAACTTCACTCGTTTTAAACCAACAAAGCTTTCTTTTTCTGCTTTTCCATTTCATTATTGTCTTTCCTATCTCAGGGTATTTGTGCAAATAATCCTCTTGAAATATACTTTTCCATTCTTTGCTCAGCTAATATTAGTCATCCTTCATATATAGATTCAAACATTTCTTCCAAAGTGAAGACCCACATAACCCTGAATTAGGTCCTACAAATTAACCTGTGCTTCTCTTCCATGGTCCTTGGTACACCCACAGTCCAACCTGTCATAGTAAAAACAATCTAATATTTACCTGCTTAGTTCAATGCTACCCTGTCTCCTAAAAAGAGCCCCCATTTTTTTGTCAGTTGAGTTTGGGGTTAGGTACAGGCACACAGCACTAAAAAGGTGAAGATCAAAAGGGAGAAGGAAGAAAAGAGCAAGAGGTAAGTAGGCTGGGTCTTCAAAGAAAATTTTAGGTGAAGTGGAATATGAGGATGGAGCATAGGAAGCCCGAGAGGGGCTGGGAAGTATGAAAACATAGAGTCAATAATTTTTAAATGTAAAATTTATTTTCTTATAATGTTCTGAAAGAAGTATAAGTAAAGATTGGTGCCAATTCAACTACTTTGAACATCACTGTTTCTTTGAGACATCAACTGCTAATTTATTTGGATTTGCTTGGAAATGATACAATCTTTTTCTCTTCCTGTTTTCAAGATTTTCCCTTGTCTTGGACGTTCATCATGTTTACTTGATGTGGCATTCTATAGGTCTCCTTTCTTCATCCTATTTTCAGTCGCTAAGTTGTGTCTGACTCTTTGTGACCTATGGATGGTAGCTGCCAGGTTTCTTCTGTCGTGGGATTTCCAAGGCAAGGATACTAGAGTGGATTGCCATTTCCTTCTTCGGGGGATCTTCTCGACCCAAGGATGGAACCTGAGTCTCCTGCATTGGCAGGGGGGTTCTTTACCACTGGGCTACCAGGGAAGGCCTTTCCTTTATTCTACTTGGAGTTTATTGAGTTTCTGGGATGAACTGTTTATTTTAAATAATGAAAGAACTTGTCTGTCATATTTCTTGAATATTTTTTCTTCTTTTCCTTTCTTTCTCTCTTCTTTGTATTTGTTCACTTATCTTGGCTGCGCTCGGTCTTCGTTGCTGCGTGCAGGCTTTCTGTAGTTGCTGAGAGCGAGGGTCGCCCCTGTTGCACTGGGTGGGCTTCTTCTTGCAGCAGCTTCTCTTGTTGCAGAGCACAGTTGCAGCACAAGGGCCCTAGAGCACGAGGGCTCCAGTGGTTGTGACACAGGCTTTGCTGCTCTGCGGCATCTGGGATCTTCTTGGACCAGGGACCCAACTGTGTCTCCTGCATTGGCAGGTAGACTCCCAACCACTAGGGAGTCTCTCTCTCCTCTCCTGTTATTTCCATTAAACTTACATTGGTATAACTAATGGTGCCCTACACTTCTCCGAGGGTTCATTCATTTGTTTTCACTCTCTTTTCCCTCTGTTGTTTGGGTTGCATAAACTACCAAGTTTACTAATTCTTTAGTTCAGTTCAGTTCAGTCGCTCAGTCGTGTCCGACTCTTTGCGACCCCATGAATTGCAGCACGCCAGGCCTCCCTGTCAATCACCAACTCCCAGAGTTCACTCAGACTCATGCCCATCGAGTCAGTGATGCCATGCTGAGACACTCTAGTTAGTTTTTATTAGAGTTATTATGATACTTTCCAAGTGCAAAATTTACATTCAGTTCTTTTTTCAAATTTTCATCTCTTCATTGATATTCCCCAGTTGTTATGACATTATCCTCATATCTTCATTTTTTTTTTTTTTTGAGTATGATCGCTTCACAATGATGATGTTGTGTTAGTTTCTGCTGTATAATGAAGTGAATCAGCGCTATATATATATACCCTCCTTCTTGGACTCCATCCCACCCTCTCCCCATTCCAGCCATTTAATTACATGTAAATATTTAGAATGGCTACTTTGAAATCTTCCTTTTGTTAAATTAAACATCAGATAGATAGCTTATAATTCTGCTCCCTGTAGGAGGAAAAATATAAAGATTAGAAGAAGTAAATATTAAATAAGGGTTAAAAATAGAATTAATGAAACCAAGAATTGTTTCTTTGAAAAAATCAACAAAATGACAAAACTTTAGCTAGTTCAACTAAGAAAAAAAGATACAAAAAACTAAGTTCAGAAATCAAAGTGAGGATATTACATTATAGCTGACCTGACAGAAATTAAAAGATTTATAAGAGAGTACTAAAAGCAATTGTGTGTCCACTAATTAGATAATATGGATCAAATGAACAAATTTCTAGAAATACAAAAATTATAAAAGCTTACTCAGGGATCAACAAAATATCTGAACAGACTTATAACAAACAGGTTGAATTCATAAGCAAAAGCTCCTAACACAGAAGAGTCCAGGACCAGATGACTTGTCTAGTAAATTCTACCAAATATTTTAAAAAGAAGTAACACTAAGTCCTACCCAAATACTTTCAAAAAATGCAAAAAGAGAGACCAATTCTTAACACATTCTATGAAGTAAATATTTGCCTGAAACTAAAAGACGCTTACTCCTTGGAAGAAAAGTTATGACCAACCTAGATAGTATATTCAAAAGCAGAGACATTACTTTCCCGACTAAGGCCTGTCTAGTCAAGGCTATGGTTTTTCCTGTGGTCATGTATGGATGTGAGAGTTGGACTGTGAAGAAGGCTGAGTGCCAAAGAATTGATGCGTTTGAACTGTGGTGTTGGAGAAGACTCTTGAGAGTCCCTTGGACTGTAAGGAGAGCCAATCAGTCCATTCTGAAGGAGATCAGCCCTGGGATTTCTTTGGAAGAAATGATGCTAAAGCTGAAACTCCAGTACTTTGGCCATCTCATGTGAAGAGTTGACTCATTGGAAAAGACTCTGATGCTGGGAGGGATTGGGGGCAGGAGGAGAAGGGGACGACAGAGGATGAGATGGCTGAATGGCATCACTGACTCGATGGACGTGAGTCTGAGTGAACTCCGGGAGTTGGTGATGAACAGGGAGGCCTGGCATGCTGCGATTCATGGGGTCGCAAAGAGTCGGAAACGACTGAGCGACTGAACTGACCTGAAAGACAAATATACTACACATATATACACATACAATAAAAACTATAGACTAATATCCCTTATCAATATAGGCACAAAAATCCTAAAAAAATATCAGCAAACCAAATCAGGAGCACATCAAAATGATTTATCCCAGAAATATAGGGGTGGATGATTCAACACAAGAAATTAATCAATTTAATTTACCATATTAATAAAATGAAGGAATATAAAAGCACATGATTATCTCAATAATGAATGTAGAAAAAACATTTGACAAAGTTCAACATCATTTTATGATAAAAACACTCAGAAAACTAGAATGGGAATTTCTTCACATGATATGATATTGTGATACAGTCTAAAAAATATCAATATATACATCTGTTCTTGGTCTCTGCTTCTGGTACACAGCTTCTGAAACCCATGAAATTTCCTAAATGGTCAGAATCATAAAGATCTCTTTTGTTTTGTTAATGAAATGATTTTAGAAAGCACCTAAGGACTAGGGTTTCCCTGATGGCTCAGGCAGTAAAAAATGCCTGTAATGCAGGAGACGCTGGTTGGATCCCTGGGTCAGAAAGATCACCCGGAGAAGAGAATGGCTATCCACTCCAGTATTTTTGCTTGGAGAATTCCATGGACAGAGGAGCCTGGTAGGTTACAGTCCATAGCGTCGAAAAGAGTGGGACAGGACTGCACGATTAAAACCATCACTTTCATTTTTCAAGGTTGACAGTGGGAATTACCAGACCAAGTGATTAGAGGATTAGAATTTACTGTCCTACCCCAAAAACTCTAAGCAGGAGAAAGGGGCTGGAGGTTGAGTCAATCACAATGAGTGATGAGAAGCCTCTATAAAAACCCTGAAAGATGGGATTCCCAGAGCTTCCAGGCTGGTGAGCATGTGGAGATCGGGCAGAAGAGCATGCTCCAAGATGGAACTGGAGCTCTGTGACTTGTTTCTTGTGCCTTGCCCTATGCAGCATTTCCATCTGGCTGTTCCTAGATTAAAAATATAATAATGGGTGATCTAATAAGTAAAACGATTTTCTGAGTTCTGTGAGCCACTCTAACAAATTAATTGAACCCCAAAAGGGAGCCACAAGAACATCTAATTATTGATCAGAAGTACAGGTAACAGCCAGGATTTGCCACTGGCATCTGAAGTCCAAGAAGAGGGTCCTTGGAGCTTTCAATGTGTAGCCAGTTCATCAGAAGAACCTAGGCTTGTGACTGGTGTCAAAGTGTGTGGGTGGAGGCAGTCTTGTAAGACCGAGTCCTTAACCTGTGGAATCTGATGCTGTCTTGGGGTAGATAGTGTTAGAATTGAGTTGAAATCTCAGCACCTTGCTGGTTTCTGAGATATGCAGAAGCCACACTACTCACTCCTCAACCAGCACACACATTGAAGTTGAGAACAGGAACCAAAAAGATATGATAAAGGGCATTGACCAAAAACCCAAAGCTCTTCTCATACTCAGTGTTGAAAGATGGAAATTTCCCCCTAAGTTCAGAGAGAAGACAAGGATGCAATTACCACTGCTGTTTGATATTATACTGTAAGCCCTAGCCAGAGTAGTTAGGCGAGGGGTAAAAAGAAAAACACAAGGTACCCAAACTGGAAACGAAGAAGTAAAGTTATCTCTATTTAGATAAAATGATCCTACATATAGAAAATACTAATGATTCCCAGGTGGCTCAGGCAGGGAAGACTTCACCTGCAATGCATGTAGAAGGGAACAGAAGAAACAGTTATGAAAAAAGTTATCAATTGGTCATTGAATTTACTACATAAACAAGTAAACTATTTTAGTTGATGCTTTGAGCCATATGAGATTATTATTTGGTTTATACACAGATTAAGATAATCTAGTGGAAAGAGGACACATAGAAAATATTAGCAACTATTTCTCTCTAGTCTCAGCTATATTCCTAATTGGCCCATGTCCTTAGATTTCAGTTTCCTAACTAATAGGATTCCATGATATTTTGAAAAGGAACTTTGTGTGCTGAGAATAAAACACTCATATTTAAACATCTGCCTATGGTACAAAGTTCAACATATTTATGAAACTCAAGAACATAAGACATTCCAAAATAAGTAAAGGTTGTCCCAGCCTTATTTTGAAGGATAGAATGCATACTTATAACCCAATTAGGTATCAAAGTTTTGATAACAAAAACAAGAGAAGCCAGTCTAGTTCAGCTATCGGTGTAAAGCAATGTTTGGAGAATTTGAATCAGGACTTCAAGTAGAGAAAATATTAAAAAATAAAAGGAGCTTTGCTATCCCCTAATATTATGAATTTTCATTTAATTAAAAATATTTCCTATTTTCCTTTGGGACTTCCTCTTTGATCTGTAGATTATTTGGAAGAGTATTGTTTAATTTCAAATTATTTGGAGTTATTCAAGATATCTATTATTAATTTCTAAAAAATTTATTGTGATCAGAGAACATACCATGCATGATTTCTATTGTTTTACATGTGTTTTATGGGCAAGAACATGGAATATCTTGGTGAATGTTCTATGTACACTTGAAAAAAATGTGTATGTACTCTTGGTGGCCAAATATTAACTAAATGTCAATTTTATCCATTTGGTTCATGGTGTTCAGCTCCTATATGTCTTGATTTTCTGCTTACTTGTTCTATTGATTACTGGGTGAGGAGTGTTGACATCTCCAAAGAACTGGATTTCTCTATTTCCTTCATAGTTCTATCAGTTTTTGCTTCTTAGGTGCACATGTGTTTATTTAGTTTTGGTTCTCTGATACACACAAAGGTAGGATTATCATGTCCTCACTGAATTGATCCTTTGTCAACATGCGATATTCCTGTGTATTCCAAGTAAATTTCTTCAGAAATCTACTGTGAGATTACCATGCCCTTTCCATCTGTGGCAAAAAGAATTCAAAGATGACCCCTAATGACTCACACCCTTCAGTAAAGTCCTCCCCTGGAGTTGGCCAGCAAATCTAATGGAATTAGGTTTTACATTGTATGGCAAAGGTGAAGGGATTTTGCAGATGCAGCTAAACTTCTCAGTTAGTTGATTTTGAATTAATCAAGAGGGTGATTTTCCTGGGTAAGTGAAGTGAGTGAAGTCACTCAGTCGTGTCCAACTCTTTGCGACCCCGTGGACTGTAGCCTACCAGGCTCCTCCCTCCATGGGATTCTCCAGGCAAGAGTACTAGAGTGGGTTGCCATTTCCTTCTCCAGGGGATCTTCCCAACCCAGGGATCGAACCCGGGTCTCCTGCATTCCAAGCAGACACTTTAACCTCTGAGCCACCAGGGTCTGAGCTAATCAGGTAAATCTTTAAAAGGGGAGAGCAGCAGCGGATGCTCTGGCACTGATTTGAAAGAAGTGAACTGCCATGATGTCGAAAGGCCATGTGACAGGAAATGGTGAGTGACCTCGGGCCTTAGTCCTACAACCACAAGAAACAATTCTATCAACAGCTAGAAAGCTTGGAAGAGAACCTCAAAGCTCAGATGAGACTGCAGCCTTAGAAGGCACTTTTATTTCAGCTTTTAAGTACCTGAGTGCAGGATTCAGGTAATCCATATTTGGATTCCACAGACACTGCGATAGAATAAACTTGTTTTGCTTTATGCCACTAAGTGTGTGATAANACAATTCTATCAACAGCTAGAAAGCTTGGAAGAGAACCTCAAAGCTCAGATGAGACTGCAGCCTTAGAAGGCACTTTTATTTCAGCTTTTAAGTACCTGAGTGCAGGATTCAGGTAATCCATATTTGGATTCCACAGACACTGCGATAGAATAAACTTGTTTTGCTTTATGCCGCTAAGTGTGTGATAATTTGTTATGCTCTTGTAGAGTCAGTTTGCCTTGGTTCTATGTTTTCACGGTATATCTTTTTATTTTCTTTTTTTTTTTTTACAAACATACTTCATTTTATTCTGTTTTTATTCTTACTGTGCTTCACAATATAGTATTTTTTACAAATTGAAGGTTTGTGGCATCATTTTCAGATGATGGTGCAGTTACCGATATACTTACCTTTTGAGTGATTTTTATTTCTTCCAATAAATGGGGCTTCCCTGGTGGCTCAGACAGTAAAGAATCTGCCTGCAATGCAGGAGATCTGGGTTTGATCCCTGGTCAGGAAGATCCCCTGGAGAAGGGAATGGCTACCCACTTCAGTATTCTTGCCTGGAGAATTCCATTGACAGGTGAGACTGATGGGCTACAGTCCATGGGGCCTCAAAGAGTCAGACATGACTGAGGAAATAAGAATTTCCATTTAGCATCATTTTTCGTTAGACTAAAGACCTTCTACTTGTCATTGGTTAGCTTCCCCAAAAAATCTATTTTATTTTTTTAATCAAGAAATATCTTTATTTTGCTTTTATTTCTGACAGTTATTTATTTTAATTGCATACAGAATTCCAGGTTGGCAATTTCCTTTATCCAGTGCTTTAAGCAGTTTTGTTTTGTTTTCCTGATGAGATGCCAGTTCTCTTTCTATCATGGCTTTCAGCTATATTCTGAAGTGTGGTTTTCTTTGCTTTGACCTAGTTTGAGGCTACCTGCAGGAATTTGATCTTCAAATATCTGAGTTCTGGTTGCTATAAACCCTGTCCCTTTCTCCAAGGTGAAGTTGGCCCTGAACATCCTGACCAGGAAAGAGCCCCAAACATCAGTGATGAGACTCAACAGGGGAACTTCAGCCTGTAGCAACTATCCTGCAAAGTAGGAATCACGAAGACTTTGAATCCAACATAAAGTATTTGAAGTGATCGAGACTGAGGAATCATGCTACCTTGTCATGAGTACACTAGTGGAGGAGAGGTTTGACTGCCTAGCGGCTCATGGATTTATGATAGAAAGAGAAGCCTAAGCCCGATTCTGAAAGGCTGTGTCCAGCGTGGAGTACTGTCACCAGCAAGTCCACTACACGCGAGGACGTAAAGGCAGACAGTCTGCACTTGCATTCTAGTATGAACATTAAGATCACAGTCTTTAGCTTAAGCAACAAATTCACCTCTGGTTGCATGCTAGGTACTTTGTGGCCCCTACTCTGTAGACCCTGGGAGTCTCTGAGGGTCAAAAGTTTGATGGTCCCCCAGTGCATTCCTGGGACCTAGGAGTCATCCTGTGTACGCTGGTCAGCAAATCCCGGCCTTACTTTAGGCACAGAAATTCAAGGAGCTGTGGGAACAGATACTGAGAGGACAATACCGTATTCCCTTCTGCTTATCCGTCATGTATGACTTGCTCAAGAAATTTCCCCTTCTCAATTCCAGCCAGAGAAGCACTTTTGAGTAAATCGTGAAAGGTCAATGGATGCATATGTGTTATGAAGATAATGAGCTAAAGCCTTATATGAGCCACCCTGACTCCAAGGACCCCTAGATGGTACCCGTGCATTACATGTGGGATGAGATCCCATATCCCAATGGGCCAGAAATACAACAAAGTGATGGCCACCTCTTTGCTCAGGGGGATAAGGGATCCCAGCTGGAAGGTTATGCCATTCCCCCCAAACCCCGACCTTCAGCTGACCCAAACAATAGCAGAACTCCTTCCTCATTCCACAAGGTAGACCTTAGCATTTCTGCTAACCTCAAGTGGCAGTTTCAGCAAGCCTGCCATTCCCACCTTCAACTCCTACTCTAAGAGTGCCCTGAGCAGCACTGCAGAAAATCAGCAGAGTAAGATTAGGAGCAAGGAAAGACTGAAGGCAGGAGGAGAAGGGGATGACAGAGGACAGGATGGTTGGATGGCATCACTGACTCAATGGACCTGTTTGACCAAGCTCTAGGAGATGGTGAAGGTCAGGGAACCCTGGTGTGCTGCAGTCCATGGGGTCACAAAGAGTTGGACACAAGTGAATGACTGAACAACAACAGGCAGGAAAGTCCATTTGCAGGAGTCCGAGTTGGTAGCAATCACCCATTGTTGCTATGTGAGTATATTTTACATTATAAAACAGTTTTGTGTGTTCAAAAAATAATCCAAATATTTGTCTCACAGAGTTATTTTCTGATTTCCATGTTTGATGAGATAACTGTTTCTCGTGGTTTAGCCCTAGGCTTTTGCGCATTTGAGAGATTAGCCTGCTTCCCTTTGCCATCGGGTTAAAGTGGATCATTGTCAGAAGGGCCTTTCCTGCCTGTTTCATTTACCTTATTCCCCCACCCATTATCCTTTATCACAGCTCCCTCATCATTCATTTTGACCTTGTCCTTATCATTGTGGTTTAGTCACTAAGTCATGTCCAGCTTTTTGCAACCCCATGGACTGCAGCACGCCAGATTTCCCTGTCCTTCACTATTTCCTGGAGTTTGCTAAAATTCGTGTCCATTGAGTTAGTGATGATATCTAACCATCTCATCCTCTGCCACTCTGTTCTTCTCCTGCCTTCAATCTTTCCCAGCATCAGGGTCTTTTCCAATGAGTTATCTCTTTGCATCAGGTGGCCAAAGTATTGGAGCTTCAGCTTCAGCATCAGTTCTTCCAGAATTGATTTCAGAATTGATTTCTGAATATTCAGAATTGATTTCCTTTAGGACTGACTGGTTTGATCTCCTTGCAGTCCAAGGGACTCTCAAGAGCCTTCTCCAGCACCACAATCCAAAAGCATCAGTTCTTTGGCGTTCAGCCTTCTTTATGGCCCGACTCTTTCATCCATACATGACTACTGGAAAAACCATAGCTTTAACTATAGGCTCCTTTGTCGGCAAAGTGATGTCTTTGCTTTCTATTGCACTGCCCAGGTTTGTCATAGCTGGAGGAGGGAATAGCAAACCACTCCAGTATTCTTGCCGCGAGAGCCCCATGAACACGAACAGTATGAAAAGTCCTTATCGTGATGGTAATTAATTCCTTATCATTGAGTTATAATCACCTCCACTCTGCTGTGCCCTCCACAAGTCAATTATCACATCTTTTTTTTTTTTTTTTT
>SJYT01030038.1:112266-247161 GCA_006410635.1 Cephalophus harveyi | reverse complement strand
TTTTTTTTTTTTTTTTTGTCTTTATTGAATTTGTTACAATATTGCATCTTTTTTTATGTTTTTAGTTTTTTGGCCACAAGGCATGTGAGACCTCAGCTCCCTACCCAGGGATCAAACCCTTCATTGAAAGGTGAAATCTTCACCTTTGGACCTCCAGGGAAGTCCCCATTATCACATCTGCTTTGGATATTACAGTATCTTCTGGCACAGAACCTAATACATATGCGGTGTTCAAGTAAAACTTGAGGAATCAAAGAATCTGTGAAAGTGCATGAATAAGTAAATGAATGGCAGTCATGTCATCTCTGCTGGAGACTAACACACAGTCCAATTAATCATATACTCTCTTACTCTTTGTTCTAATAAACAGACCTGCCTGTTCTGCACTGCTCCCCAACCCCCCAACACACACACATACAATCCTTGAGTCCTTGCTTTGGACAACAGTGCTTGACTGGCTTCTTCTGTCTTATATTTCCTAGTCTGTCTAGGAATTGACTTCATGTCCCTGAGCAAAGTCACTGCTTGGGCTTTGCTTCCTATTACTTGTTTTCCTGGCCCTGCTATGATCTGCTAAAAGGATGCTTGATAGTGAAAGTAAGGCAGTGATTCACAAATGCTAATTGGCACAAATATATGAGTTTATGCATATCATCACTAGTCAGGGTAGGACTCTATGGAATCAGAATCTCTAGCGCAAAGTACAAGTAATTGATATTTTGTAACAAGTTCCTAGGTGATGATGATGATCAAGTGTTAGGAGCTTCTAGGGTAGAGAAGAGCCCACCAGCTTAGAATTATATGTGAGTTTGGATCTTTGCTCAGAGACGGATTATTAGCTCAGTGCCTTCCATCAGTTAATTAACCTGAGTTTGTTTCCTGCTCTGTAAAATGTAGGGAGGGCAACCTACTGGTTCTTACCCCATCCCTAGTCCATTCAGAAGCAGATCATCTTTTAATACTGATCCCAAATTTTGTAAGGTCCTAGTTCCAATCTTTTTTTTAAGTAACTTATTACTTATGTATTTTTGGTTGTGCTGGGTCTTTGTTGCTGTGCCCAGCTTTCTCTAGTGTAGGCGGGGGGCTACTATTCTTTGTGGTGCGTGGCCTTCTCATTGCAGTGGCTTATTCTGTTGCAGGGCACAAACTCTAGGTTCGTGGGCTCAGTAGTTGCAGCAGGCAGGCTCTAGGGCACTCAGGCTCAGTCGCTGAGGCACACAGGCTCGGTTTTTGCAGCTCGCAGACCTCTAGAGCACAGGCTTAGTAGCTGTGGCACACGGGTTGGTTGCTCCCTGGCATGTGGGATCTTCTGGACCATGAATTGAACCTGTGTCCCCTGCATTGGCAGGTGGATCCTTATTCACATCGCTATCAAGGAAATATCCAGGCCCAACATTTTTAACTTAAGTCAAAAGCTTTCCTAGACCCTAAATTGTAAGATCAATTCATTTTTAAAAGAAAATGTATTCAAATCAGAATATACTAAATAATAATGATAATTAAACAGAAAAGTAGTACAAACATATGATTATCTAAGTAATTTATAATCAATAGATGAAAAAATATTGTTTGTGCACTGTTCTTTTCCTTCCAAAAGACCCCTTACTTGCTGCCACAAGGACCCCATCCCTGATTCTTTGTCTGGGTCCACAATCTCCTTTCATGCTCTACTGCCTGTAGGCTGAAGACATGCTGACTTAATCCCACTGGACTCCCAAGGCCTGTAACTAACGTCCCCATGATAGGAGCCAGTAGGAATCTCACTCCTGCTGCTGATAGAATCTTTATCAACCTGCCCTAGAATTCCAAATTAGCTTCTCCTTACAACTGATGTTACAAATAATGAACAAGATTTGAAGGTAGTGCCATAATCCACTTAGATTAAAAATGAGATAGAAATTAATGGCTAGATAGGAATTAATTTAATCTGTTTAAATATGAATTTTCTAGTCCTGAAAGTAGAGCTTGAGCTGGTTGCTTGCTTAGTCCAGGTTTAATGCTGCTTCCTGATAACCTTGACCCACTGGGGATGGTAAAGGCCTATTTCCTTCATCACCACAAAGGGTAAAAACAGCCTCTCGCTCCCCCTCTTGCATGTGCTTTCACCTGGGGACAGGGATCTGTCTCCATTTTAGTCTGCAAGGAAATCAAACCAATCAATCCAGAAGGAAATCAACCCTGAATATTCACTGGAAGGACTGTTGCTGGAGCTGAACCTCCAGCTTTGGCCACTTGATGCAAAGAACTGACTCATTGGGGAAAAAAAAAAAAAAAAAACCTGATGCTGGGAAAGATTGAAGGCAAAAGGAGAGGAGGGCAGCAGATGAGATGGTTAGATTGCATCATGGACTCAATGGACATGAGTTTGAGCAAACTCTTGGATACAGTGGAGGACAGGGGAGCATGGCCTGCTGCAGTCCATGATGATGTAAAGATGGGACACGACTTAGCAACTGAACAATAACAAATCTGTCTCTATCACTTACTGAACACAGTTCCCTCCCCACACAAAACTAAAGACTAGCAGTCCAGGCTCCTCCAGTTTCCGACAGCCGCTCTCTTCTGGGTTAAACTTCCCTTTTCAAGTCCAAGGGCTGACATAGTCCTCTACCTTCAGGGACAATTCTGTCTTTTAGCAATTTTCTAAACACAGACGTGGGTGGAGTTTTCTTCAGGACATTAACAGAGGCTGGTGAGGGCTGTGTAAAAAAGAATTGAAAGTGATAAGGCACAAGTCTTAGCTGACTTGGAGGGCAAATGTGGGAAGGAATAAAAAATAAAATCACTTTTTCATTTTTTCCCCTCTCTCCTCTAGAAAGGAGAATGAGAGAGATATTAATTGCACTGTGTATGCTCTTTCCACACTTAATCTTTATCTGTGGTTCTCTCTGGTATTTCATCAGGGGGGAAGGAGTATTAAAATGACCAAAGATCCTGCCGCCGCTGCTGAGTGGTTTCAATTGTGTCCGACTCTGTGTGACCCCACGGACTATAGCCCTCCAGACTCCTCTGTCCATGGGATTCTCCAGGCAAGAATACTAGAGTGGGTTGCCATTTCCTCCTCCAGGGGATCTTCCTGATCCAGAGATTGAACCTGCTTCTCTTATGTCTCCTGCCTTAGCAGGCAGGTTCCTTACCATTAGCGCCACCTGGAATGTCCCAAAGATCCAGCTAACATGAACCATTAATCTGGGACGCATATGTCATTAAGGAAAAATATTTTTACTAGATTCATCAGTTTTCAAAATATTGCTGGGGAAAGTGCTTAGAGGTCTCAACCCCCTCCATAGAGTTTGCTTTAACGTTCAGAGGGGTGAGGGTACGAAGGCAGACAGAATACATGAAGAGGATTAAGAGGTACAGGCTTCCAGCTATAAAAGGAATAAGTCACAGGGATGTAATGAGAACACTGGGAATACAGTCAATGATATTATAACAACTTTGCATGGTGACAGATGGTACTGATCTTATTGTGGTGATCATTTTATAATGTATAAAAATATGGAAGCACTAGGTTGTACGTCTGAAACTAATATAATATTGTATGTTAATTATAACTCAATAAAAACAATTATAGGAAAACAGTGTCTGCTGTACCCCCCTTGCAGACAGCCACATTCATATTTTAAAGATTTTTTTTCTAAATCTTAATACAAAGCATCCTATTCAACATTGTTTAACTCACTGTTTGCCAATTTCATTTATGTCCCCACTCCCCTCAGGTAGTATCTATATGTTACTGATGTTGGAGACTGTGTTAATAATTTGAATATTGTGATTTGGAAAAGATGTTAGACCTGCCCTTGTTCCCTCCCCACCATTTGTATATGCGTGTTTGGGGCTTTGATAACCCCTCTTCAAAGATGCTCTGGAGACACTGCCAGAGCTAAATTTCTTGGCTCCCATCTCATGTTGAATCTGGGGAAAGATATTGCAATTTGAAAGTAAAAATAGCTCGGGAGATTGTAAATGGTAAAAACAGAGGAAAAGGAGACAGAAAATGATAAGAGATGTAGCTAAATATTTATATATACAAAAAATGAAAATATGAGAAACGTTCCTTCTGAAATACATAATTAAGCTCAAGACAGAGTAGGCAGATGGAGTCAGTAATTACAGGTTCCTAATGTATCTCAAATTCTCAGAGAATGAGGCTGTTGCTACTAATTTTGTAGCTTCACAGTTTATAGCTTGTTGCTGTTTATAACAGGCTCTGCTCCATTAACACTTGCTGTTCCAGTTTAGATAGCTTGCTGTTTAAAAATATACCTGACAGAGAAAAGCCATGCCATTTCTGACCTATTTAGACCAGTTCGTCAAGACATGAGGTAGGCATTATGTGTGTGTCCTAAAGGTTCATATTGCTATCATCCTCATTATGGTTCAGGCAGTTGTGGTGTTGTAGAAAAGACCTGGGATCTGGTATCTCAGTTCATTTCCACAGATATTTACTGAATGCCTGCTCTGGCTGGGCACCCTTGTGAGCCTTGGTATACATCAGTGAATCAAACAGACTTAGATTTCTGCCCTTGTGAAGCTTTCACTCTAGTAGAAGTTGGGAATACAGAAAAATTAATAATCAACAAAATGATTAAGTCAATTATAAACTATATGAGACTGTAATAAGAGAGACAACAAAAGAGGAGAGCACCTTGGGTAAATGGATTTATCAATAGAGTAGGCAAAGCAATGATGCTGGAGAGCATGTCATGGAGACAAGACTGAAGTGGTTGGCTGTGTAGGTGTCTGTGCAAAGGAATAAGGAAACACATGTATGTGCCATGGGATTCTGAACCCTCTTCCAGGGGTCTTCCTGACCCAGGGATTGAACCCATATCTCTTAAGTCTCCTACATTGGCAGATGGGCTTTTTACCACTAGTGCCACCTCGGAAACCCAGTAAGGGAACAGTCAGAGCAAAAGCTCTGAGACCGGATAATGCTGAATCTGTTAAGGAACAGCAGGAGGTGAGCATGGCCGCACTTGCCAAGAGGGTGGGAGAGCTATATGATATGCAATCAGGGTGGGGACACAGAGAGATATAGACAGCCTTGAAGGCCTTCATCTGATTTTTGACTTTTGCCCCGAAGGGAAAGTGGAATTGGTTTCGAGAATGCAATCAATTGGCTTCCATTTAAACTGGATCTGATTGTTAAAGAATTAAAATTATCTTCAGTTTATATGGATTCATATTTTCTTTTCTGTGTATGGTAACAGAAAAAAAAAAATCAATTTCCAGTGACCTTGCTCTTAAACAAAGGGGGCAAGTAAGGTGTATTACTTTTAACCAACAGAATTCTTTTTAAGAAAAACCTTAGAACATTTTTCATAAAAGGGGTGCCATACCAGGCCCACCACATTTTTCCCACAGCCATACACAGACCTAGTTTCTCTTCCCAGGTGCTGAGTCATCTCAGAGATGTCTCGGGTGGTGAGAGGTGACACGAGAACTCCAGTACTTGCTCCCACATGGGCAACTCCTATCCCGTTTCTATTGTCAAGATTATAATTCTATTCTTTTGACCTCATTTCCCCATCCCCTTCAAACTCAATACCAACCAGAGAAAGCCGAATTTGCTCTGGGACAATCACAGGAGAATGCCCCCCTTATCTGGTTAGCATAATTCCACCTTCTCCATGCCAATAACCTCCAATCAGGCAGACTTGAAGCCTCTCGCTTTTTTTTTTTTCATTATAAAACTTTCCCACTTCTCTATCTGCATCTGAGTCTCTGTCAAGTGCAAGCAATGGTGCCTGATCTTGCTATTGGAAAATTTGACTAAATAGGCCATTTTCATTCGCATTTATCAGAATCCACTCTTTCCTCCAACAAACAGAGAGGAAAAGATGGAAAAGGGCAGAGAGGAGAGAAGTATCCCAGGAAAAGCATAGCAGTTCCACTTCTGCAGTTTTTCCCAGTTGTGGATAGAGTGGCAACTCTGGTAGTCGGGGCCAGCAGACCTCTCCTCTTGTCTCCCAGAAGACTCTTGGTTAGCATTTTAAATATTTATTGGGCTGCACTGGGTCTTAGTTATGGCACACAGGATCTTTCGTTGTGTCATGCAGGCTTCAGTGGTTTGGATCATGGGCTTAGCTGTTTCACGGGATGTGAGATCTTAGTTCCTCAACTAAATGTCAAACCCATATACCCCGCACTGCAAGGAGAATTCCTAACCACTGCAGCCCCAGGGAAGTTCCTTAGTAGCCTTATAAAGCTTCAGTTTCTTGGTTAATTTGTAGTCACTCTCTGTGAGGGCCATGGAGGTGCTGGATAGCTGTGTTAACTGCACCTGTTGAAAGATCACTGGGGCAGTTTGCACATCTCCATCTTCCACTGCATGAAGTCCGCTTGGCCCAGTGAGCCGTGCGTGCACAGAGCATGAACTTCTAGTACAGCTTGCACACTGCTTTTTGCATCCCTTTCCTTGTCTCGCTCCTGAGGCTCCCTGGGGCTGGTGGTCTTCACAGCCCACCTTAGTGTGGTGAGTGAGACTCAGCCTCTAGAAATTCTTCTTCTTTATCACAACCTCCACTGCCCACTGAGCATCTCCACTAAGTCTTTGCCTTCAAGTTCCTTCAGGATGCTTCAGGCAAGCCTGAAACAGAGGTGTTTTGTATATCAACGCAAAGGAGACTTTTCAGCAGTTCCCAATGGCCCCCTGCCATCCCTGGTTGTTAGGGTGCGGCTGGTGTCCTGTCCTAGGCCAAATTCTGCTGGTCACAACTGTCACATGCTGCCATCCAACATGGACAGTTTCTTTGAACATACTCAAAGGATTTGGTTGAGTCTGGGGCACCACTGCTGTGGCTGGTGTGAGCAGAAGTGGCGGGGGGCAGTCCTGGAGACGTGCTGGGGGTTGTGCCAGGCTGTGGCACCTCACAGTTACTCCCCTGGGGCACAGGTGATATGGGGGTGTACTGAGGCTCTCTTGAATATCCGGTGCAGGTGGGTGGGCTCAGGACACTGTCAGGGCTGGGAACACAGAAGCCAAGGAGGTCCCAACCCTTTTACAGTCAGGACTGACTTTGCTGTTCTAGAGGGAGGGCTCCCATGCTGCATGGGGCGTGCTGTGTTGTTTCATTCGTGTCTGACTCTCTGGGACCCTGTGAACAGTAGCCGCTCCTCCATCCATGGGATTCTTCAGGCAAGAATAAAACATTAGTGTAACTGAGGTATCGGCTGAGGCTACATACTCACTTAGAGTCAGGATAAAATTGGCTTCAGAGCCAATTGTATACCCTAGGGAAAGTCGAACATTCCAAGATTTCTTCACATCCAGAAGAAATATATTTCTCCCTATCTGTTCTGGCTCTGGTTTCTGGCTTCTGCCTCCTGCATCTGTTCCTCTGTTTCTGCTTTGTCATTAACTCCAAAGTCTAAAACAGCATCAATTTCTTGAGCACTTTTCCCACAAATTTATCTCATATGAGGCAGGCATGTACAGGAAAATTTGACTGGAGATTTGAGGGTACATGCTAGGAGCTTCCATGCCCGGGACACCCAGTAAATAATTAAATATCAGATTAAGGAGATGTTAAGGATCACTTTGGCCATTTTTGCCAATTTTTATCTCTAAATTCTCATCTACCTGTACTCCTATTCTCTCTTCTCCTTCCTGTGATTTCCCCTACATCTAAATTCTTATTTCTTGGGGCTAAACTTTTTCTTCTCCATTCACTTTCTGCCTTGTAATATTCTGTATCAGAATATAGAATATTATTTTAATAGTATAGAATATTATTATTCTTTATCAGAATATAGAATATATAAAGCTTCCAGACACACATAAAGGCAAAGTTTTAAATCAGGAATCTCAGACATCTAGGGATTCCTCTCAGATTTTGTTTACATCAGCCTTAGAAAATTGCATGCAAACAGCTGCATGTATGTGTATCTGTTTCTCCCTGAGACAAGAATTATAGCTTTCACAGGATTCTCAAATGAGTCTGTGCTTCAAAGAATTTAAGAGTTATAATTGTACAACTTTTTCCCCTTCTTTAACCATGTTTCTTAACTGCAGGAAATCAAAGCATACAATCCTGTAATGCACATGAGAATTAAGTCTCACTTAAACTGTAAGACTGATGTACAACAATTTGTGTTCATGAAAAAGATTAAATGGAACACAAATTCAAAAAATTAGAAATGAATGTTCCTTTACTGAATGACTCACTTTAAGATTTATTTAAGTTATTATTTTGTTTGTACAAAAACATTTATGTGTGGATTGTCTTCATCTGTTTTGGCTACTTTAATAAACTGCCATAGACTAGGTAGCTTATAAACAACTGGAATTTATTTCCCAAAGTTCTGAAGACTGGAAAGTCCAAGATCAAGGTGCTGGCAGATTTGATGTCTGGTGAAATTCTTAAGTAGCCATCTTTTTGCTGGGTTCACACGTGGCAGAGGGGCAAGTTGCTCTCTTGGGCCTTTCACAAGAGCACTAATCCCATTCATGAAGGCTTTGCCTATAGGACCCTAATTCCCTCCCAAAGGCCCCATACTGAGAATTAAGCTTCAACAAGTTCATATGGAGGGGACACAAATATTCAGTCTATAGCATGAATCAATAAGTAAGTAAAGAGCTTGAAAAGAAAATAGAGTGGTAGAAACAGACATATATTTAATATGATGTACCAAGAATTCATATTATTTAGTNCATACTGAGAATTAAGCTTCAACAAGTTCATATGGAGGGGACACAAATATTCAGTCTATAGCATGAATCAATAAGTAAGTAAAGAGCTTGAAAAGAAAATAGAGTGGTAGAAACAGACATATATTTAATATGATGTACCAAGAATTCGTATTATTTAGTACCTATGAGAAAGCAGTGTATTCCAGAGCACAGAACTGAGCATCTGCAGATGTGAGTTTTTGTGACCTTGGGTAAGTTGTTTTAACTCTCTGAGTCTGGGACCACTCATCCAAGTACTGAGAAAACACAAGAAAATTCATGGTACTGCTGATGAAGCTCTGAAATAAGGATGAAAGTCAACAGGAGGACTTCCCTGGTGGTCCAATGGTTAAGAATCCACCTGGAAATTCAGGGTACACGGGTTCAAACCCTGGTCCAGGAAGATTCCATATGCTGCGGGGCAGCTAAGCCTTGTACCGCAACTGCTGAGCACACAGGCCCTACAGTCCATGCTTTGGAACAAGAGAAGCCACCGCAATGAGAAGCCCACTGCAACTAGAGAGCAGCCCCCACTTTCCACAACTAGAGAAAGCCCTTGTGCAGCAATGGAGAGTAACACAGCCAAAACGAATAAATTTTTAAAGAAGAAAGAAAGCTAGCAGGAACTTGATTTTATTTACACAGGACTTTTAAAAACTAATGGGGGAGGTGGTACATATGTTCACCTGCAAAAGAAAGTGTACTCTGAAGTCTAGAGCTGGGCACGCAGGGCCTCTTCATGAATTCCCGCTGTGGTTGGTCAATCACCTCCGAGTGGTATTCCACAATTCTCCTGGGCACAGGCTTCCCTGCAGAAATTGTGAGCCTCTTCTGAGATTGAATTTTATTTAAGGTAAACCTCTCATCCAGGATATTATGAACATGCATTAGCAGTTAAGAACAATGAGTAACTCACAGTGGTTAGGGCTTCCCTGGTGGCTCAGACACTGAAGGATCTGCCTAAAATGCAGGAGACTAGGTTTTGATCCCTGGGTCAGGAAGATCCCCTGCAGAAGGAAGTAGTAATCCACTCCAGTTTTCTTTCCTGTAGAATCCCACAGACAGAGGAGCCTAGTGGGCTACAGTCCATGGTGTCACAAGAGCTGGACATGACTGAGCATGTTACTTTAAGGAAAAATAGTAATAGATACTGACTGTCATTTCATCAGATGAGAAATTGTTCTTCATTTCCTGACATTCAACCATGTTCACTGATAATATTATGACACTCATAATATTAACAGCAATCTCCACTTTCTTTTTTCTCTCAACAGTTATAGAAGATTATTATTAGCTGAGTACTGTATCAAACAGGAAAAAAAATACCTTTTTTTTCCTTGGGGCCTGCTGATTATTACAAAGATTGCATTGGTAGCATTGTACCCCGGCTAAGCTGTTGCTGAGGTTTGGAAGGAGTGATACCTAGGGGAATGCTACACAAAGGGTAAGCTTTCTCAGGGTTAAACAGTGAAGCTCAATGTGATTTAGGTATTTTATTTGGATATAGTCTTGGACAGAGAAGCATGCCACTCCATAGGGCTGGTTTTCTCTCTAAATACAGCAGGTTAGATATCTGTGGAAGCATAAAATACAGATTGGAAGTTTACATGGTGGACACAAATATGATTCCAAATGATCTGAAGGAATTAACCTGTTGATTTCTTTTGCCCACCTGTGACACTTGGAGAAAAAGCTACTGTAAAAGTGTTATTATGAATGAGCTGATATGAATTCTTTATTGCTCTGTGGGACTTGATGGTCCAGTGGTTAAGACTCTGCACCTCCACTGCAGGGGGTATGAGTTTGATCCCTGATTGGGAACCAAGATCCCTCATGCCATTTGGCATAGCCAAAATATGTTTTAAAAAATTAAAGATGACATTCTTTGAAAGACCTAATTTACATGGTTAGGAGCGTTGAGTACAGAGAGAGGCCAGTATACCATAGGTCTAAATACTTAAAAGTCGTCAATAAACTAAAAACAATTAAATAAAATATGTTTTACCTCTCACTTCCACAAATATAGTTTTACAGCATCATCAAAGATTAGGTTCAGACTTAGAATTATCAAACACCTTGGTGTTATTCAACTACACTTCACCTTTCCTTCCCACTCCAGCTCCACCATACTCCACCCCACCATGTGAAGAACCTTGTCTGCATGCGTGGGGATCCTCCAGCCTTCCTTTCAAAGCCCTATTTAAACTTTAAAATAAATAGTCACCTTACCATTGGTGGGGTCCACTTTTGGGAGAATAGACCCTGAAAAGAAGTGTAGACCCTGGGCCCTATGGGCAAGAATTCTTGGGTCTTGTGACCTGGAACAGTAGAGGAGAGTCATAGAATCAAACAAAATGAGGTTCAACTGTGGAGTCTGCTGTGTCTAAGCTCTGTGATACTGGACAATTTTCTTTAATTCTTCCATACTTCATTTTCTTCATCTACAAAGAGATAGAGGTGTTAATACAACCATAGTGTTATGGTGGGTATTAGAAGATGTGTGTCATATAGTAGCATCTCATAAATAGTAGTTATTAATCATCATCATTATTAATGATCATCATTAAAATGTTACGTGTCACATCCACTGTTAAACACAGGTGAATTCGATAAGGAGCAAGGCAAGGTTTTTTGAGGAATTCATAAGACCCAAGAAAATTATGGAAGTCAGATGGGAGGATGCAATTTATAGAAAATGACAAGCATCCATCCCTGAGCAAAGCCAATCTCTTCCTCTAGGCAGTGGGGAGAAGCGGGGGCAGAGCTCTGTGGGGAGACAGAACCACAAACAGATCAACACAGCAACATAAATGCAGAGAGAGCATAAGGAACGAATAAGATGCTTCAGGAGACTGAGTGTCTAGAGGAAGACCTCAGATTAGTCTGAGTGTTAGCAAAGAATTCTTACAGGTGAGAGTTTGAGCCACACCATACAGAACGTGTAGTAAAAAAGGACACCATAGCAAAAGCCTGGAATGTGTAGAAAGCAAGATTGTTTGGAGACCTGCCTGTGGTTCCATGGTTCATCAAGGGCTGAATCTTCTGGTATGTGTGGGGGAGGGCAAGAGATGAGGGGGGGAAAGCCAGGCTGCTACAGAGTACAGGGGTCCTATATTCAATGCTGGCGAGTTTAGATGTGATTCTGTGTGCGATGAAAAGAGTTTTCAGTCATGGAAAGACATGGTCATATATGTGCTCTGGAAAAGTCACTCATACCTATATGCTCAATTGTGTCTGACTCTTTTGTGACCCCATGGACTGTAGCACACCAGGTTCTTATGTCCATGGAATTCTCCAGGCAAGAATACTGGAGGTGGTTGCCATTTCTTTCTCCAGCGGATCTTCCCAACCCAGGGATTGAACCCGCGTCTCTTGCATCTCCTTCATTGGCAGGCGGATTCTTTACCACTAGTGCCACCTTGGAAGCTCACTGATATTTATGTAGAACAGAAAAAAAACATACAGAAATTGGGAGCAAGAAAACTAGCAGGAGGCTGCTGCTATAGGCCATGAATAGGTGAACATAGGAGTGTTTTAAAAATATGAAGGAGGTGCAATTAGCACGATTGGATTTAAGGACTCAAAGTAGAGCCAGAATCAGAGGTGACTGAAAAGTTCTGGCTTGGATGATGGAGGTCGCACATTATATATTAAAAATGGACAAAATTGACAGGAAGAAGATATAAAGATCAGTACAACCCTTAGATTTTCAGGGACTTAGTCCCTTCTAGGGTACAAATGTAGGAAAGCAGGCAGGGATGCAAAATCTATTTCTCAGAGAGACAGTATTTTTTTTTAATTGGAGGATAATTACTTTACAATTTTGTGCTGGTTTCTGCTGTATAACAACATGAATCAGCCACAAGTATACATGTGTTTCCTTCCAGGGATACAGTAATTTTTGATATGAACTTGTCCTGTGTTTTCTCTTTAGACAAGTTTTATTGGTGGCTAAATGATTAACAAATCCATACATTTACCCTCAAGTAGGAGCTTAGTCTGGATTTCCCGGATGGTTCTATTGGTAGAGAAATTGCCTGCCAATGCAGGAGACTTAAAAGATGTAGGTTTGATACCTGGGTCTGGAAGCCTTGAGGAGGACATGGCAACCCACTCCAGTATTCTTGCCTGGAGAATCCCATGAACAGAGGCTATAGTCTGTGGGGTCACAAGGAGTCGAACACGGCTGAGGTGACTTAGCATGCACACACGGGAGCTTGGTCTAGGTATTTACATCTAAAATAATGAGAAGCATGGGATGGTGGATAGTCCTTGAAACTGTGCATTTGCTGGACTTCGATGTAGTAGGCCTAGTACAGTGTCTAGGCTTTCTAAGTAGCAGAAACCCTGCAAGCCACAATAAAACACTGGTAGAGACAAGAAAGCAGTAAGGGGAGCAATGGAGCTTTTTTGTGGAGAAGACTATGGTGACAAAGAGAAGAGTTTGTACTTACTTCTATAGGTGTCAAAATTAGAGTTGTTCACTGCAAATAATTGTATCCATTCTGGTTAATGGAATCAGAAAAAGGAGTTATTAGAGAGCATTAGATCTTTTTCAGAATTTCCAGGAAGTAAGAGAGACACATATTGAGTCCCAGAGTCAAAATCAACGTCCAGCCTCCCTTCAGGTGCCTTGACACAATGCCTGAGATGTCCAAGATTGGACAGCAGAAGCATGGCCACTGCCATCCATAAAGAATTGCCACCATCCAACACCGTGCCTTCCTGAACTTCAATGCCCTAGACACATGGCTTCCTGCGATTGTTTGCTGTGGCTGCAAAGTTGCTTCACTCTTTGTGGTTGTTTAGTTCGCCATAAGAATCTCGCACAAGTGAATCTTTAGAGTAGTCTAAATCAGAAATTTTTTAGCTTCTTCCTTAGGGAAGGCTGGATTCATAATCTGGAAAACACTAGAAGACGGTTTTCAAAGGTAGTTCAGTTTAGTTCAGTTCAGTCGCTCAGTCGTGTCCGACTCTTTGCGACCCCATGAATCGCAGCATGGCAGGCCTGTTCATTACCATCTCTCGGAGTTCACTCAGACTCACGTCCATCGAGTCAGTGATGCCATCCACCCATCTCATCCTCGGTCGTCCCCTTCTCCTCCTGCCCCCAATCCCTCCCAGCATCAGAGTCTTTTCCAATGAGTCAACTCTTCGCATGAGGTGGCCAAAGTACTGGAGTTTCAGCTTTAGCATCATTCCTTCCAAAGAAATCCCAGGGTTGATCTCCTTCAGAATGGACTGGTTGGATCTCCTTGCAGTCCAAGGGACTCTGAAAAGTCTTCTTCAAAGGTAGTGGGCAGGCACAAATGAAAACATCGCCCTAGCCTAGGTCAACAGAAGTGAGTAAAGTCATATGATGCAAGTAACATTTTAAAAAGAGTCATTCATTTGGTTGTTTTATTTTATTGCTAATAAATAGTGACAATAATAAAGGTCCATCTGAATCTTTGGCAAAAGGAAAATAATTAAACCTAGAAATTTGGGCTCCTTTGAATTGAGTGGTAATATAGCTGGAAACAAGGGCTTTGGAGTCAGAAAGAGTGGGATTTCAAATTTTCACTCCACCAATTAGTCATTGGGTCATCTTAGGTGATTTCCTTATCCTCATCTTTTTCATCTGTATAATGGGGCCAGTAATAAAACCTCTGCAGTGTTGTTGTGAAGACTAAGTGAAATAATGTATTCAGAGTGCCAAGGAGAGAATTACCAGGAGGCAGAGCCTCTGATTGCTTATTCAGGACTCTGCACCTCTGAATTAGCACCAGAATGGTTTCCTATTATTATGAACATCAAAAGCCCCATTCTCCCCCGCCGACCCCCCACTTCCTCCCCCCACACACTTCCGTTCTGCTTCTTGTCTCTAAGGGTAGCAGTAAACCATATATGGGAGCCTAATTAAGCATGCACAGTTCCTGTCTGTCTTATCTTAATCCTGCCAGTAATAGAACAATAATTGTTCAGAGAAACTACAAGGGAAATTGTGAGTGCGAAGAGCAGACAGTGCTCCAATTGATCTCAATTACTGTCATGAAATGGAGCCTTCTGTCGACATCTAAATTTAATGCCTCTTTTTCCCTGAGGATCTGTCCTTCATTGTTGCTTCTTACTGTATCTGTGGTTGGCCTGTCACCATCTGCATTGCACTCTTCATCAGAATGATGGAATTGTTTTCATTCGCCTCATACCGCCTCTCAATGCTGTTTGTTTCCTAGATCCATGCTCTAGTCCTCTGACATTCACATCGGAATCTTCTCATTTTCTCTCGCTCAGCATCCAGGGAAGGGCTATGTTGTATTTTGGTATCCAAAGAATTGATTTCCATTTATGAGCAAGAAGACAATTTTTCAAAACCTAAACAAGATGAGTGTAGGCTTTGCCCAAAGGATGAAAACATATTCTAAAGTAAATTATTTCCCTCTTTATTTGGGTGCAATTAGGAAAGTTAATGATGGGTAATTTTCAGCATGCATATGCTTTCACTTTCCTGATTTATAAGTAGGCATAAACATAATTAGGTGTGCGTATGCATGCTCGCAGTTTAATGGGCCCTGCATTCCTGGTAATTAGGTGGCTCAGCATGTCGTTGATGTGTCATTTTTCAGGCTAAGATATAGAAAGCTTTTCAGATTGACTGTCCCCAGGAAATAGCATGGAAATGCAAGGTATGTAGTTAAATGAGAAACAACAGCATCTTAAGATACATTCACCATCTGTTTTTCTTCTTAAATAGATTCAATAGATTTAGAAAGTGTGTTTCCCTAAAGTAGGGGTTCCTTTTTTTTAAGTTGTAAAGTTCTCTGTATTTAGAAATCAACAGATTTATAGTATTTTAGAACTTGAACATAAGCGAGTATCCAGTTTAGATGAGGTTTTATAGATGAGATTGTGCAGGCTCAATGAATTGAAATGTTTTACCAAGGTTGTATGGTGAATAAGAAATTTATCATTGGTTTGTCAGAAATTGAAAGGAAGATATTTTTTGATTGTCAATACAGCATCTTCATCTCTCTGGAATCCCAGCTTTAGTGCCAGCAGGATCAGCTACGTAATTTGAGGAACCCAGTACAAAATAAAATTCAAGATCCCTTGTTCTAAAATTACAAAGAAAGGAAAGAAAGTGACAATAAGCATTAAATCAAGCACCGAGGAAGCATGAGGCTCTGGGTGGCTAGAAGTAACATACGCATGAAGTTGGTCCTGAGTGCCAGAGCAGCATTGGATGACCCAGAATGGGCCACAGAGAAGTCGTGGGCAAGATGGTATGGCAGTGAGATGTGTGGAGAACTAATTGTGAACAGTATTCCCATGAGCACTGGCCACAGGGCAAGAAGAAAGATCAATATCATCTTTTAGGAAGTTCACATAATAATTTTTTTGGCAAATATAAAACATTTATTTCACTGTTTCTGCAGATCATACTTAATATTAAGGCATTATGGTAAATAAATAGGTATCTTTTGTGATGAAATCCGTCATGTTCATTTCTTGATGCCTTTGCACTTTATATATCCTTCTCAAATAGAATATTTCTATTAGAATGATTGTCATTTCACATTTGTAGAATATAAATAAGCATAAGGAACCATTTTCCTATGGATATGTTTGAACTAACCAATAATCACAATGATTATTCATGCAATTCATACTTACTGAGCAGTATTATCAGCTGTTTTCCTTTAATTTATAACATATAGAATGTTTAATAGCACATAACTCTGCTTTCTCACAAAGGACTTTCTTCACATGAGGTGATAGTAGTATAGTTATGTTTCAAAATTCATATTAGTGACAGAAATTATTATTATATAATAATTTTTGAACTACTCAAATGCTAAAAAGAGGACATTTCTGATTAATCGGCATTCAGTGATATGTGAGCTATACTTAAAACAGAACAAAATGATTCCATCATGTGGGATCCTAGCTCCCCAACCAGGGATTGAACCCGTGCCCTCTGCATTGGAAGCACAGAGTCTTAACCACTGGATTGCCAGGGAAGTCCTTATTCCAGCTTTTTAAAATGGAAGTGTAATTGACTCATAATATGGGGTTAGTTTCAGGAGTACAACATAGGGACTCAGTACTTTTGCAGATTATTCTCCACTATAAATTATCACAAGATGACAGCTATAAAAAGTATTTCAACTTTCTACTTATTAGAAATTCCATATTTCATCTCATGTGAAGAAGCAAACAAGTAACCCAAGAAAGCATACAATCATACAATATTTTAGGAGGACTCCTAAATAAGATAATAGTCATTAATTGTGAGGGCATCCGTCACATTCTGGCACTCTGTTAGGTGAATGATGTAGAAAATAATGATCCTTTCTCTTGAGGCATTTTTCTGCTAAAAAGAAAATCTTATAAAATTACTTTCCTAAAATTTAGAAAAGCTCTGAGAGGCTTAAATAATAATTCCAGAGCTCAGAAAAATGCAGACAGACTAAAATGTAATAGAAAGAACTTACATTTATTGCTCTTGTAATTTGAGAACTATACCAGTGAAAACAGTCCTGTGAAATTTGTTACTATCCTGTTTATGGCAAATAGATGGGGAAACAGTGGAAACAGGGGCTGACTTTATTTTTCTGGGCTCCAAAATCACTGTGGATGGTGATTGCAGCCATGAAATTAAAAGACGCTTGCTCCTTGGAAGGAAAGTTGTAACCAACCTAAACAGCACATTAAATAGCAGAGATATTACTTTGCCAACAAAGGTCCATCTAGTCAAGGCTATGGTTTTTCCAGTAGTCATGTATGGATGTGAGTTGGACTATAGAGAAAGCTGAGCACCAAAGAATTGATGCTTTTGAACTGTGGTGTTGGAGAAGACTCTTGAGAGTCCATTGGACTGCAAGGAGATCCAACCAGTCCTAAATGAGATCACTCCTGGGTGTGTTCATTGGAGGGACTGATATTGAAACTGAAACTCCAATACTTTGGCCACCTGATGTGGAGAGCTGACCCATTAGAAAAGACCCTGATGTTGGGAAAGATTGAGGGCAGGAGGAGAAGGGGACAACAGAGGATGAGATGGTTGGATGACATCACGGACTCAATGGACATGAGTTTGGGTGGACTCTGGGAGTTGGTAATGGACAGGGAGGCCTGGTGTGCTGCAGTTTATGGGGTCACAAAGAGTCAGACATGACTGAGTGATTGAACTGAACTGACCTGTTTAGTTAGGTGAGATCAGAAACTAAGTAAAATTATTTACTCGTGTCCACAGACATCATAAAGAATGGCTTCGGAATGAGATCGGAAGTACTGATATGAGTGAGCCCTTTTGGCCAATGCTTCCCAAATGTGGTTCCTGGACCAAGAGCAATAGTATCGCCTGGCAACTTCTAGACCTGCAAATTCTTAAGCACCACTCTGGACCTACTGTATCTGAATTTCTGGGACTGGGACTCAACCATCTGTTTAAGAAGCCTTTCAGGGGATACTGATATACTTCTAATGTTGAGACCTACTCCATTAGGCAATGCATTCTCCCTTGCTTTGTGCTGCTTTCAACACTTATTGAGTACCTTATGAGTCAGATATTCTGCTAGATCTTTTATGTATTTTAACTGTTTAATCATTGTAATATTCTACAAAGCCGAGATTATGCTTAAGTTTTGTAGATAATGAAACTAAGGATCACATGGACTAAGTAATTGAAGAAACGACATACTTGTTTTTGTCTGTCCCACTAGAAAATGAGTTTTTTTGGACTCAAAGAGAATCCTTTGCTGCCGGATTCATCATTGGACACTTTGTGCCTGCACACGGCTCGAAGGTGCTATGTACTCAACAAGTGCCTAGGAAATGAATGGATGAGTAAGTGCAGAAACTTGTCTCAGGGCAGACACACAGAAAAAGCCAGGATTTAAGACTCGATCTATTTGTCTCTGAAGCCCCAATTTCTCTGACAACAGAACTTGAGAAATGCTTTATGAAAATGTTAGCACCTCAGTTTACTGTTAGCTTTCTCTCATCCACATACCGAGGTGAATTTTTCCAGGATTTATGCAGAAATAAGAATCTGAGCCTAGGTTGTGCCAGTGACTGGCATTCATGCACATCTGGGCATGGCAGCTGCCTTGATGGAGTTGAGTTGTTTGTTTCTTCAAATTTGATTTGGGGCACTTATCATGTACCTTAACACTGACTTGCATTCTAAAGATTAAGTTCTGAGCACAACATGAGTTGTTCAAGTCATTTTGTACAGCAGAAGGGCTTTGGGGTTGTATAAGGGATGGGCCAGATTACATGGTGCTAATTCTTAACCTGACCTCTTGATTCATGCTTCAATCCTAATGAGAGAAGCTGTCGTTTGCCTGGAGTGGGGATTTGATGTTCTGAATTAAAGCAATGCCTCTTCTATGCCTCTGGATGAATTTCAATACAGAGGGTGAGACAGGAGCATTTTCCCCTCTTTGGTATGGAATACAATAGGAGTAGCCTCTCTTTAGTGATACTGTTGGAGTGGGGGGAGAGATGGAAACAGGACTTTTTAAAATAGTAGGTAGCTATTTGGGGGGGGGTTGCTTTCTGAGTGGCTCAGCGGTAAAGAATCTGCCTGCAGTGCAGGATACTGGGGTTCAATCCCTGGATCAGGAAGATTCCCTGGAGAAAGGCATGGCAACCCAATCCAGTATTCTTGCCTAGAGAATCTCATGGACAGAGGAGCCTGGTGGGCTACAGTCCGTAGGGTTGCAAAGAGTCAGACGCAACTTCGCATAGCTTTTGAGCATATAGATAATTGTCTCCTTGACATGACCTCTCCCTAGTCTGCACATGACCTCCAGGGAGACCACAGTAATAGTCCGCAAGCTCCTTGTATCCTCACTGGTGCCATTATTATGGATGAGCCATTTGTTCCTTTACTGCTGCAAACAAGTCTCAGCACAAAAACATTCTCATTTAAAAAGCAGCCCTCACCTCTATTACATAGCATATCCTTTCTCTGATTTATTTATCCTCTTTGCGTTTATCACCATTTAGCATACAGAATCAGGTTCCTTGGTAGCTCCATCTGTAAAAAATCTGCCTGCCAATGCGGGAGATCTGAGTTCAATCTCTGGGCTGGGAAGACCCCTGGAGAAGGGCATGGTAACCAACTCCAGTATTCTTGCCTGGAAAATTCCATGGACAGAGGAGCCTGGTAGGCTACAGTTCATGAGGCCGCAAAGAGTCGGACATGACTGAGCAACTAACACACACACAGCATATTGAGTATCAATTTGGCTACTGACTTACCTTGCCTATCTCCTGCCATGTAAGATCCACGAGAACAATAACCTCTTCTTTTGTTCACTGTTATACAGTGGCTTGAACAGAAATGTCCTAGAGGAGGTGTCCAACAAATATTTGATGAATGACATGTCATGCGAAGAATTGACTCATTGGAAAAGACTCTGATGCTGGGAGGGATGGGGGGGCAGGAGGAGAAGGGGATGACAGAGGATGAGATGGCTGGATGGCATCACTGACTCGATGGATGTGAGTCTGAGTGAACTCCGGGAGTTGGCGATAGACAGGGAGGCCTGGCATGGTGCGATTTATGGGGTCGCAAAGAGTCGGACACGACTGAGCAACTGAACTGAACTGAACTGATGCAAGTTTGGGAACAGGGCTAAGTATGTGCATGACAATTCCACTTGTTATTTCTCGAGGAGTAGCAAAAAATTGTGAGATCAAGTGTTTTGTCTGTTTCTGACTCCTTCTGATTCCATTATAACATTCTGGCTTTTATTTCGATGAATAATGCTGGTGAGTATACAGATAACTTCAAAGCTGTCATTCATATCAGTCTTTCCTCCTCCTCAGAGGCCACTAAAAACTGCTGGTTGCTGGCCACGCCAGTTCTCTTCTGAGGCTAGAAATTATATGACCATTTTCTATAAAAACATTGAGACATACACAGATGCCCAACCAAAAGAGGTTGTTGTATCCCATTTTCTAAAACTGCAGCAAAGAATGTGAAGTTTCTCCTTTTCAATTCCACATTGTGCATTTTTTCTTTCTTTTTTTGCTGTGTTCTTTTTGTGTGTCTGTGTCATTTCAGCTCAGAGAAACTGGTTATCTTTTCACAATAGATTCTCTCTGGTGGCAAAATGTTCTGCTCACCAGGTGTTGATGAGCTGGTTGTTATCTTTATTATAGAAATAAAAAAAGAACAGTGCAATGAAATAGTGCATAATAGGGTGAGTGATTTGAAAGCAGAAATTTGAATGCTGCATCAGCATCAGGTCATGAGTTCTGGGAGGTGTGATAATATCAGTTATCCTCTACATCACAGGATTTATCTTATTTCCTTATAGAATTTAAGTATTTCATTATACATACACACACCTAAAGTGAAGTGAAAGTTTCTCGATCATATTGGACTCTTTGCTCTCCAGGCAAGAATACAGGAGTGGGTAGCCATTCCCTTCTCCAGGGGATCTTCCCGACCCAGGGGTCAAACCCAGGTCTCCCACACTGTAGGGAGATTCTTTACCATCTGAGCCACCAGGGAAGCCCACTCACACCTGATGCTCATACATATGTGTAATAGAGCTTTCCTTACAGACACTGAACATATAATTTACATATATACATCTACCCTGATAGCTCAGTTGATAAAGAATCTGCCTGCAATGCAGGAGACCCCCGATTCAATTCCTGAGTTGGGAAGATCTGCTGGAGAAGGGATAGGCTACCAACTCCAGTATTCTTGGGTTTCCCTGGTGGCTTAGCTGGTAAAGAATCTGCCTGCAATGCGGGAGACCTGGGTTCAATCCCTAGATTGCGAAGATCCCCTGGAGAAGGGAAAGGCTACAGACTCCAGTATTCTAGCCTGGAGAATTCCATGGACTATAGTCCATGGGGTCGCAAAGAGTTGGACACAATTGTGTGATTTTTCACTTTTACTTTTCTACTTTCAAAATAAAATTATTTTATGTAGGTTTTTACATGTAATTATTTTATTTTATGTATTAAGTATATAATTATGTATTAATATATGTATTATATGTTTAATATTTTATTATACATTTAATTTAGAATTATTTTAATGTGTTTATGCACATCAAATACTTTCTGTCTGTATTTTTATGACTAATTATGTATTTATTGAGTATGCATCTTATGTATTTATGTATTATTTATATATTTCTGTATAATAGATAGTTATTATTTATGCAGATTTAATGTACTTTTTGTGTATTCACTTTTCTGTATATTAAAGATATCTTTCTATCTCTGTGGATACTGAGTATTCTTCTCAGCATTCTCTTATACTGCTGCTGCTGCTGCTAAGTCGCTTCAGTCGTGTCCGACTCTATGCGACCCCACAGACGGCAGCCCATCGGGCTCCGCCATCCCTGGGATTCTCCAGGCAAGAACACTGGAGTGGGTTGCCATTTCCTTCTCCAATGCATGAAAGTGAAAAGTGAAAGTGAAGTCGCTCAGTCGTGTCCGACTGTTTGCGACCCCATGGACTGCAGCCTACCAGGCTCCTCCATCCATGGGATTTTCCAGGTGAGATTACTGGAGTGGGATGCCATTGCCTTCTCCGTCTCTTATACTACCAGACTAAAAGTTATTTGAAAGTAGAGACTATAGACGATTTAGCTGTCATATATAGTTAGATATTTGCCTGTAAAAATAAGTAAATTTTTTTCCTTTCTTTTTTTTTTGGTGGGGGGGTGGTCACACCACATGGCTTGAAGGATCTTAGCTTCGTGACAGGACCTCTGCAGTGGAAGCATGGAGTCCTAACCACTGGACCACCAGGAAATTCCCAATAAGTGAGTTAATAAATAAGTACCATTTGACTCCTTTCTCTGCTTCACTCTATTAATCAATTATAGAATTTTGCTCTTTCCATCTTTTTGGAGTGTTTTTCTTTCCTCTCTCAGCACCATGATGAAAATTATGGAACACATCTTTTCTCAGTGAGAAATCCCATCAATCTCAAAATACCTTCAACTTATTTCAGGCCTTTGCTCATACAAACTAAAAGTTTTCTTATTTACACAGCCTATTTTTATCAGATAATTTTTGTAACACCTCTCAGTGTCTGAACTAAACATCTAAAGTCCCCCTCCACCCTTCCTGGGCAGCTAAGACCTGCTGTGATCTGGCTTTTCCTAAACTCATCACTGGGAACCTTACCTTTTCAGTCCAGAATTTCTCATACTCAGATCCCACTGGGTCTTCTTGCACCAAAGATCCAACAGTCAAATAAGTGTGAGAAGCACTGGATTCTCATACTTTATGTAAAAATTTTATGTTGAGGAATTCTCTGAGCCTTTACTCTGCAATTTTATATAGTATATTTAGGGAATAATCCCTCTAGGACTCTGCCTTGGATTTTCTTGCTCTTTTCCATCTACTTGGACAAAGTTCAGGAGTATTTAAGAGTTTCAAAAATTGTTACAGTTTAAGTTTGTGATTACATCAAAACAGTGAACATACGTATTTAACTGAACCTAGAAAAAGTGGAATGTGATAGCAATTTGAGGATTTCCATGGAGAAGGAATAGGTTCTAGTGAAAGAAGAGAGAGTTAGTCAAAGATAGAATAGGAAAGTGCAATGTCATAGGGACTTAACGGGAGTGAAATCTGGTGACAAAGTTTGACGGTGCTAATTTTGACAGAGAAGCAAGTAATGATGGCAACCAGGAAAGGTGAGAGATCAGCAACTATCTTTACAAGGACCACCTTATTAGGCTAAAGAGGGTAGACCTTTAAATGGAGGAAACTAACAAAGTGAAGACAGATGGCAGTAAGCCAAAGATACCTACTACACGTGCTTCAGAAAAATGTTAGTAAACTGGCAGTCAATTGGATGAAGTTTAAGATTTTTAAAAAATATATGTGTATTTTTTTATGGCTGTGATAAGTCTTATTTGCCCTGCACAGGCTTTCTCTATTTGCATGAGCAGGGCGCCCTATTTGTCCTTCGTTGAGGTGCCCAGGCTTCTCATTGCGGTGGCTTCTCTTGCTGAGGAGCACGGGCTATAGGCGCAGGGGCTTCAGTAATTGTGGTGCAAGGGCTTAGCTGCTCTGTGGCATGTGGGATTTTCCTGGACCAGGGACTGAACCTGAGTTCCCCACATTGGCAGATGCTCAACCACTGGACCACCAGAGAAGTCCCTAGGATGCAGCGTGAGGAGAACAGAGTCAAGTGAGGGATTTTTTATTGAACTACTGCCATTTGCAACAAGAATATCTTATTAGGTGAAGTGAGTCAAAGACAAGTAATATACGATGTCACTTATATGTAGACGTGTGTGTACGTGTGTGCTCAGTTGTGTTCGACTCTTTGCAATCCATGGACTATAGCCTGCCAGGCTCCTCTGTTCACGGAATTTTCCAGGCAAGACTACCACAGTGGGTTGCCATTTCCTCCTCCAGGAGATCTTCCTAACCCAGGAATCCAAACCATGTTTCTTGCATCTCCTGCAGTGACAGGCAGATTCTTTACCACTGAGCCATCTGGGAAGCCCTTAAGAGCTAATACAAATGAATCTATATACAAACAGATTTGTATATAAGAAACAGACTATAGTCTGTAGAAATAGACTCATAGACATAGAAAACAAACTTATGGTTACCAAAGGGGAAAGCGGTAGGGACAAATTAGTAGTATATGATTAACAGATATGTACTACTATATATAAAATAAACAAGCAACAAGGATTTACTGTATAACACAAGAAAATCTATTCAATATCTTGAAATAATCTATAATGAAAATAATTTGAAAAACATTGTATATAACTGAATCACTTTCTGTGAAACTAACACAGTATTATAAATCAACTGCATTTCAATTTAGAAAAACCAAAGGATTCTTGCTTTTGAGTCAGGATAAGGAGAAAGTGGTATATATTTTAAAGCTAAACAAAGAAGCCTAAGATGATGGGTGTTCAGTCACTAAATCGTGTCCAACTCTTTGCAGCCCCATGGATTGTCTCCCAGAGTTTGCTCAAACTCTTGTCCATTGAGTCGGTGATGCCATCCAACCATCTCATCCTCTGTCGTCCCCTTCTCCTTCTGCATTCAATCTTTCCCAGCATGAGGGTCTTTTACAATGAGTCAGGTCTTCTCATTAGCAAGCCAAAGTATTGGAGCTTCAGCTTCAGCATCAGTCCTTCCAATGAATATTCAGGATCAATATCCTTTAGGGTTGACTGGTGGAGGCTGACTATTCCAAAAAAAGGGATCTAATAGTGGGTAAAATAATCCATAAGAAGCAGAAGAGTGGGATCAGAAGCAAAGAAATAAATGAATCTGAAAATTTAATACAGTACTGGAGCCAATGAGAACTGACACAATTTTTCTGGAAATTAGGTATTGACTTAGTCTTGTGACTGAACAGGACTCTACGGGGCCTTCCCCTGCGCTTGACATCCTCTGCTTTAGCTCCTCTCTGAAGTACCTAGATAACAATATTTGATGCAAATTTTCTGAGTTGTTTTGCAGATGTGAAAATCCCCACCAAATGAAAGATATTAACTACTTGTGACTATAAGCACACATTCCCCAGGCCTCCTGGATCCTAAGGATTGATACTGTTAACCCCAATGATACCATTCTCCCCGACCTGGCCTTTAAAAATGCTTTGCCAAAACACTTCTGGGAGCTATAGGCTTTTACAGACAAGAGCCACCTTCCTCCTTGCATGCCTGTGTGCATGCTCAATTGTTCAGTCCTGTGACTCTTTGCAACCCCATGAGCTGTAGGTAGCCCACCAGTCTCCTCTGCCCATGGAGTTTTCCAGGCAGAAATGCTGGAATGGGTTGCCGGTTCTTCCTCCAGGGGATCTTCCCAATCTAGGTATCAAACCAGAATCTCTTGTGTCTCCTGCATTGGCAGGCATATTCTTTTATCAGTGAGCCACTTGATTTAGGCATGGCCTTGCAATAAAGATTTCTCTGCTCCAACTCCAAGGTTTCAGTTCATTTAGCCTCACTGTGTGTTGCACATGTGAACTTTTATTAAAGTAAGATCCTCTGATCCAGTAATTTTGTTTATAGGAAACTTGCCTACAGAAGGAAGTAGAGATGTGGGCTCAGATTTATAGCCAAAGCTATGCATTACAACAAAACTTAAGAGTAGTGAAAAATTGGAACCAATCCAGACCTAAAATATGTGTATAATTAATTAATTTCTGTCATGCATTTCATGAAATATTGTACATTCAACATAATTTAATGGCCTGGGAAAATTCTTGAGTATTAAGTGAAACAAATGTTATTTTAAAACTCCATGGACATATGATTGGAACTATGAGAAATATGCATGTACATACACATTAAGAGAAATAGAAGAAAATGGTAATAGGGCTTATCTCTAGATGTATGATTATGGGGGATAATTACATCCTTTTAGTCAATGTCCTGTACATTCATTTTTTTTATAAAAATAAATATTCATTTTACACTCAGAAAAAAATCTTATTGGAAACATAGGCTTTAGTTCCAACTCTGTCACTTGTTACATTTCAAGTTATTTAATCCTTCTTACAGATACGGAGTGTATTCATTCAGTTCTTCACATTCTCTGATATTATCTGCCCAGAGTTCAAATTCCAATGCTGTGGCATCATAACTGTGTGATGTTAAAGTTACCTAGTGATAAAGAACCCGCCTGCCAATGCAGGCAACATAAGAGAAGATCCTCTGGAGGAGGGCATGGCAACCCACTGAAGTGTTACTGCTGAAGAATCCCATGAACAGAAGAGCTGGGCAGGCTATGGTCCATGGAGTTTCAGAGTCGGACACGACTTAAGCAACTTAGCATGCACCCTCTTTAAACCTCTGTTACCGCCTGCAACGCAAGATACCTGGATTCGACCCCTGGATTAGGAGGATTCCCTGGAGAAGGAAATGGCAACTCATACAGTATTCTTGCCTAGAGAATTTCATGGACAGAGGAAGGTGTTAGGCTACAGTCCATGAGGTCACAAACAATTGGATATGACTGAGTGACTAACACTTTCACCTCTTCTGTAAAAGGATTTAATAATACTCACCATTTTGTTGTAGTATTAAGGGAGTTAAGCTAATGAATATATTGTACAGTGATTGGCATAGAGTAAATCCTCAATATTCAATACTAATATAGCTACATGTATGCTATGCTAAGCTACATTGCTTCAGTCATATCTGACTCTTCTGCAACGCTATGGACTGTAGCCCACCAGGCTGCTCTGTCCATGGGGTTCTCCAGGCAAGAATACTGGAGTAGGTTGCCATGCCCTCCCCCATGGGATCTTCCCAACCTAGGGATAAATCCCATGTCTCTTATGTTTTGTGCATTGGCAGGCGGGTTCATTACCACTAGCACCACCTGAGATGAGTAAATTTAAACTACGGATATCTACCTCAGCTGTTGTGGAAATTAAATGAATTAATGTATTTAAAAACATCTGTATCAGGGTCTGGCACACAGGACAGCCTCAATATATACTTATTTCCCTCCATAACCCTTTGGCCTTGCCTTTCCTTTTTCCCCTTCTTTATGGAGAGGCATGCCCTACATAGAGAAAGGAGAAATGATGTTTTGAACTGTGGTGTTGGAGAAGACTCTTGAGAGTCCCTTGGACAGCGAGGAGATCAAACCAGTCAATCCTAAAGGAAATCAGTCCTGAACACATTGGAAGGATTGATGCTAAAGCTGAAGCTCCAATACTTTGGCCACCTGAAGCAAAGAACTGACTCCTTGGAAAAGACCCTGATGCTGGAAGAGATTAAAAGTAGGAGAAGGCGACAACAGAGAATGAGATGGCCGGATGTCATCACTGAGTCGATGGACATGTGTTTGAGCAAGCCCCAGGAATTGTTGATGGACAGGGAAGCTTGGCATGCTACAGTCCATGGGGTTTCAAACAGTCAGACACGACTGAGTGAACTGAACTGATGCTCTCCAAGGCAACAGGCAGGAAGGCAAGAGTAGAATGTGCTGCCACCTAGCGGATGATTGTCTGCTCACCTAGGCAGCCTGGGGTGGAAATCACATAAACCTATTTGTCACAGACACAGGATTTCTGCTGTCCTTGCCCTCTGCAGGATTGACTTGCTTTTTTTCTCCTAATGCTATTTTGTGGAAGGTTTTCATTTGTGAGGCAGCTGAACCAAAACCAATTGCACATCATAGTACAGGATGAGAAATGGAAAGCCACAGACGCTTAACCCAGAAAGTTCCGGTCAGCCCAGGATGGGAAATGAGCAGGATTCAGAGATGGGGCGGCCAAGAAGGCACCTGGGGGCCCTATAGGCCACTTGGACCCCAGACAGCAGAGCTACTGCCTGCCTACTTTTGCCTCTTTTATCTGGGTGTCGACTTTTTTAAAATGCAAAAGGTAAGCCTGTGAATTAAGTGTGTGTGTGTGTGTGTGTGTGTGTGTGTGTGTGTGTGTTAGCTGCTCAGTCATGCCCGACTCTGAGGCCCCATGGACTGCAGCCCTCAGGTTCCTCTGTCCCTACCATTCTTCAGGAAAGAATCCTGGAGTGGGTTGCCATTTCCTTCTCCAGGGGATCTTCCCCACCCAGGGACTGAACCGGGGCCGCCTGTATTACAGGCAGATTCTCTACCATCTGAGCCACTACGGAAGGCTGCAGCCGGGGAAAGAGCACTTCAGCTGGTTCTGAGAAACTGCTCTAGAGAGGTGGGGATGGCAGGGGGAGTCAGTATGTATGTGATTTTGGTGAAGAGAGAATACATGCAATCAAGCACATATTTTTCCAGAAGGTTTTCTGCTAGTTTCGTGAACCTCTCTGCTCGTCATGAAGAGCCGTTCATCACAATGAGGGATTTTTGTGCTTTTCTAGATATGAGGAGCAAGAATTCGGCTCATTAAAGTGGCTCTTAAACATGTCTCTCTGAAGACCTGTTCTGCCAGTCCCCTCCTCCCACCTTCCACAGCACAGGCTGCCTCACTCCTGGTCTCCACCCTGGACTCCCTTCACGAGGTGTTGATGGTCAGCAGTGGCACATGTGATTTCATCCTTGTAGAGGCAGATGGCAAATCGGCAGATTGCCGATTTGTAGGTGGCATGGGTCTCCCAGGTAATAGGAGAGAAATCTGCTTTTCCTCCACCCAGGAGAGAAATCTGCTTTTCCTCCACCCAGGGCAGAGAGAAAGTCAAGAACAGTGAACAACCCCGTGGAGAGCAGTTCCTCTGTGCCCCCTTCTTTGGGGATCTAAGGACACTTTCAGGGTGCGTTAGACATTGTATAAATTAATAAAAACCTCTCACGTCTAATGAACACATTTCTCAATGTTTCATGGGGCAGAGAAAAACCATGGGTCTTCAGTCATATTTTAGTCACTCTTTTGGAGTGTGATGTACAGTTATTTCAGCTCCCTGGGTCTCAGTTTCTCCAATTTTAAATTGAAGAATAACAATGATCATGAGATTACCAGGTGGCGCTAGTGGTAAAGAACCCACCTGCCAAAGCCAGAGACGAGATCCCCTCGAGCAGAAAATGGCAATCCACTCCAGTAATCTTGCCTGGAGAATCCCATGGACTGTAGAGCCTGGCGGGCTATAGTCCATGGGGTCGCAAAGAATCAGACATGTCTGAAGCGACTTAGCACACCCAAAGACCATGGCATAAATTTGTAGGATAACATCCAAGAATATATCAGATAAGATGCCGATGATACGGTGTTTGACACTTGGTGGGTTATCTAAAAAGAAGCAGCAGAAGCAACAGCATCTTTCTGGGCTGTGTTCTATGCTGCGAGGGAATGGAGGTGGGGGCTGGGGGCTGGAAGGGGGCTTTCCCAGCCTCCCAAGGTTTTTCCATTTGAAGCCAAAATGTCCTATGATCATCAACCTGGAAGAAGAGTCCAGTCTCCAGGCTGCAGGCAGGAAAATTAGAAAGTGTCAATCAATTACTAGGGTTATTTCTTGGTTAACATGGTTGGCTAGGAATCAATGGACCTGGGCTCCAAGCCCAATTCTTTCATTACCTCCCACTGAGCCCTTGAGTAAGCATATACCTTAGTCATTTATTCCTGTGTCCAGAGAGGTGAAGAGACTTGTCCAATGTTGCTTATCTTGTCCAGGCTAGTTTTCAAATCATTTGTCTGATTTAAAAGCCTGGTATACTATGAATACAGGTATTTTGAAGCCAAGCATTCCTTCAAAACATTTTGAAACTGAATGTTTGCCTATTCAATCTATCGAAGAGTTGGCCTGCCAGCACTAATATTCTGTACATGTTGCTCAAAAATTGAGACAAATTCTGGAGAATCTGTTTCAAATTAGATGATTCTAAAAGTTCAGAAATTACCTACAACCTCTGATATTTAGTTAATCTGTTTGAGACTTTTTCTTTAACCTGTTCATGCCCAGAGAAGAGATTGGATTTAGGGCAATAATGTGAGTATTTTTTAAATGGGAAAAAGGGTATACAACTTTAATGAAAACATTAAATGGAGAGATACACCATGTTCATTAACTGGAAAATTCAATTTCATGTAGATGTCAGTTTTCCCCCAATTGACCCATAGATTCAGCTGGGTTCCATTCACAATCTCAAAGGGGTTTTTATTGGTGGAAACTGACAAGCTGACTCTAAAATTTATATATAAGAGCAAGGGCCAAAAATAGATCTTAGGGGATCATATACCAGGGTAGATAAAGTGACCAGCAGGATGAAATAGAAGAATAAAGTGTGGTATGTTCAAAGGATCATTATACAGTAAGGAAAATGGTGCCTTACAGAAGCACACAATTAATTTGGATAGATCTCAGAAACCATAATATTGAGTGAAAAGACAAGTTACAGGAGAATAAACACAGTATGAGTCCATTTATACAAAATTCAAAAATATGCAAGACCAAAACAAAGAAGGGGGCTCTTTGGGACCCATATGGTTTAGGGACAGGTGAGAATTTGAATGTTTATTTTCTCCACCCTCTTTGTATCTTCTCATCCCACCCCCTACCCCACCTGTTGGTACAGAAGAGCTCTCGCATCTATACACTTTTCATCCTTTTTCTATAAAGTCATGGAACAGAAGTTTGGAGTCATAGGACCTAGTCTTAAATCCTAAATCCTCTACTTTTTGAATATGTAATGTAAGTCACAGTAACTTTTGATCTTTAGTGTGATATATATTCACAAACTAAGGATAATGCCATCCACCTCTGAATGGTACCATCCAGATTACATCAAACCTGTATACATACCGCTTTGTGAGAAGTTGTTAAATCTTCAATTAACCTGTCTCTTCCTTGTTGCTTGCAAGCAACATCTGGACATTGTTTTCAAGAACCATGCCCTTGACCTATTGGGGAATAGCGAACAATCTGGAGGTCATAGGTAATTCATCACACGTGTTTGGTTTTTAGTAAAACTGAATCTTCTGGATTTGCCTCTTTATTGTGGGTCTCTTGGGAAGCAGATATATTATGCAATGTATCATTTAAAAGGTATCTGCTGCTGCTGCTGCTGCTGCTGCTGTCGCTTCAGTCGTGTTCAACTCTGTGCGACCCCACAGGCGGCAGCCCACCAGGCTCCCCCATCCCTGGGATTCTCCGGGCAAGAACACTGGAGTGGGTTGCCATTTCCTTCTCCAATGCATGAAAGTGAAAAGTGAAAGTGAAGTCGCTTGGTCGTGTCCGACTCTTTGTTTACATTTGAGAGCATTTTTTCAAATAATAAAGGATTTTTATAAACACACAAGCATAATTGGAGCTCAGCATTTAAACACAGAGAACAAGTGTCTTGCAATAAGTCATGTAAGAATGTTTCACTTTCAACATCTTTTATCACTTCCCACAGAGAGCTTTTGGTCTCAGGACAAAATGGGTCTATCAAGGAAGAGCGTATTTAATTCGATTTTCTGGTGCCCACCTTAGAGAGGAGGAAAGGATGCCTGGTCCTATGATAAAGTCAGGCTGCACTTGCAAGGTCTCTAAGACTTATTTCTGTTTCCATGGCGTCCTTGTCTATTGAAGTGGCAACTCAAAGACTCCTCTAGTGATAAAAGCTTGAGGAGATCAGGCCTCAGCACTCCTGTCACATTCAAGCAGCCCGCCCAGCTATTGCTAGATAGAGGGCAGCTGTGGGCACCGGGATCTCTTGCTGCAACACATGGAGTGAGTCCATCTGCATGTATTTATTGCATGTGTGCTCACTCACTAAGTTGAGTCCAACTCTTTGCGACCCCGATGACTGACTGTAGCCTGCCAGGCTCCTCTGTCCATGGAATTTTCCAGGCAAGAATACTGGAGTGGGCAGCATTCCCTCCTCCAGGGGATCTTCCTGACCCAGGGAATGAACCCAGGTCTCCCACATTGCAGGCAGATTCTCTGCAGGTCTGAGCCACCCGGGAAACCCACCACAAGTCTAAACTGAAGCCTAAGTTTAATCCTTAGCTCCAAAGATGTTCTGACAAGACTAAAGCCTGTGCTGCCAATCCCATTCCTTCCCAAGATGGCAATTCTTCCCCTCACTCCCTCTCCCCAGTCAGCTGGGACTCCCATGATTCACTCTGTTTTCCTCCTAGGATTTCCACGGCATTGCTCTGCGGTTCCCCATGGCCAGGCTCAGTCCATGGGCAGAGAAAGCAAGTTTCTGGTGATCAGTCACAGCCTCCAAAGATTTGTCTAGTTGTAACTTCCTGACAGCTAGCTCCTTTTTGCTGTCAGAAGTATGTGTGGTGTTGATTATTATTTACTTGTCTCAGAACACAGATGTCAGAGAGGAATTCCCAGTGTAACTAGCCTCACACCTTAAGCCCAAATGGCTCTGAGCACGTATTAGGATTTATGTCTGGAAGTACAGCACCCTCTGTATGAGCTTAGTTCCCCAGAGAAACAGAACAAATGCGATATATAGGGTGGGATTTATTATAGAATTGACCCATCCTTTCATGGAGCCTGAGCAGTCTCTTAACATCTGCAGCAGCTCAGAAGAGCGGATGGTGTAGTTCCAGTCCAAGCCAAAGGGCTGGAGGGCCAGTAGTGTAAGTTGCTGTCTGAGTCCCAGTCCAAAGGCAGGACAAAGCTCAAAAACAACCAAGAAAAGGGAACAAATTCTCCCTTAAGCCTTTTTTCTTCTATCCAAGCCTTCAGTGGATTGGATGGAACCCATTCACATTGGGGAAGGTAAGTGTTAGTCACTTAGTCGTGTCCAACTCTTTTCAACCCCATGGACTACAGTCCACCAGGCTCTTCTTTCCATGGAATTCTTCTGGAAAGAATACTGAAGTGGGTTGCCATTTTCTTCTCTAGGGGAACCTGGGTCTCCTGCATTGCAAGCAGATTCTTTACTCTCTGAACCACCAGGGAAGCCCAATCTCCTTAACTCTACCTATTCAAATGTTAACCCAAAAACATCTTCACAAACACACACCAAATAATGTTTAGTCAGGTATCCCAGGGCTTTCTAGGTGGCTCAGTGGTAAAGAATCTACCTGCCAATGTAGGAGACACAGGTTCGATCCCTGGTCCAGGAAGATCTCACATGGAGCAACTAAGCCCGTTCATCATAACTCTTGAGGCTATGCTCTAGCCCAGGAACTGCAATACTGAGCCCATGTGTCTCAACTACTGAGACTCACGCACCCTAGAGCCCATGCTCTGCAACAAGAGAAGCCGCTGCAATGAGAAGCCTGTGTACCAAAAACACACTGTAGTCGCCACTCACTGCAACTGAAGGAAAGCCCATGTAGCAACAAAGACCCAGCACAGCCATAAGTCTATACGTATTTTTAAATAATCAGGTCTCCATGTACCCTGTGGCCCAATCAAGTAGACACATAATATTAGTCATCACATCTTTCCCTCTCTTATTTCAGGAGCTGAAAAGCAAATTTTCCCAAGACCATAATCACTAAATTTGGGGTCATCAACATGAGTATGATGCTCCCGGAACAAACTTTCAGTGCTTAGCCTTGGAAATGAAGTAGCTTCAGGAGAAGGGGTTTTTTTGTTACCATTTTGCTGTTACTCCTCCAGATGGCTTCCCTCCTGTGTCACCCACCCCACAACCTCACCCCTGCCCCAGCCACAACTCGGGTTTGTCAGCCTGCTGTCAGGTTCCACCCCTGCAAGGAGCACACTGGGTCCCTGCCTTATCTTTCACTGAAACAAATTCTGCAGCACACTATAACAGTTACAACCACAGCTGACTTCTCCTGTGTACTGACCCTGCGCCACATTTTACATATATTAGCATGTTCAGTCCTTAACAACGTCATGAGTGATGATTCTTGTTTTGTCTATGCAGTTTCTGAACTGCAAAAGGATTATGAGCTTACTCAAGGCCACGCAGCTATTAAACAGTCATGACATAGTTTAAGTACGCACTCATGGACGCCTAAGTCTGGGCTCACCATCATAATGCACTGGGTTTCCTGACCTCTGCCTTTCCAAACCACCCCACAAAAGCCTGAGTAAGTGGCTCAAATGGAAATTTTCATCTCTGATTCAGCCTGGTAGCTCCACATAGATCCAGACTTAGTGATCTTTTCCAAGCACTGGCATAAACAGAAGGATTGAAAATCCTATGTGGCTTCCTTGTGAGCAATTAAGAGGCTGAATTCTGTCGCATGCTATTCACCCTTCACTATTCATCATCACAAACTTTCAGACACACTGAAGGTCACGATCGAAAACACAGTTATTTTAAGAGATGGCATTGTTCTCAAAAGCCACAGTAGGACCATTGCAGAATGATTTTAACTCAGATCTATATTCAGAGATGAATCCTTCTTTTGGCTCAAATGACGCAGGTTTGTTAGTTGGGATGTGAGTGGGAGGTGAGGAAATTAAAAAGGGGGGGGCAAGTACCCATTCTTATCCATCTCCTATTCACCTTTTGATAGTTGCTTGTTTTTCCTGTATGTGGCAAGCTCACATTACTTGCTCTAGCCTGGCATCTCCATTTAATTTAATTTGTCATAGGAATATTTTGCAGTAAGGGCAAACCTTTTAGGAAAATTGAAAAATGTAAGATACCTGCATAAGGAAATGTTTTTGCAAAAAGATGCAAGAATTTGTGGTGGGACTATATTCAAAGCACTCCTAGGATATCTCTGGTGGTCCAGTGGTTAAGATCCCATGCTCTCAATGCAGCGGGCCAGGGTTCCATCCCCAGTCAGGGAACTAGACCCTGCATGTTACAACTAAGAGCCCACATGCTGCAAATAAAAAGGCTGCATATTGCAAAGAAGATCCTGCATGCGGCAACTAAGACTCAGAGCAGCCAAAAAAAAACAAAAAAAAATCCTCCCATCTTTCTCCAGAGAGGTTTACATTCAAGTATTTCCTCTACTCCCGTAACTAATCACCAGGGATGATCTGAAGACTTGGGACATCAAGATACAGGAGGGAAAGCTACAACATATATAAATGATGTATTTCTGCCGCAGATGGACTTACGGATCTTAACCCTCTAGTTCTCTGTACCTGCGTGCATGCTAAGTCACTTCAGTCATGTCCGACTCTGCGACCTCATGGACTGTAGCCCGCCAGGCTCCTCTGTCCATGGGGTTCTCCAGGCAAGAACACCGGAGTGCTGTTTCCTCCTCCAGGGGATCTTCCCAGCCCAGGGATCGAACCTGCGCCTCTTATGTCTCCTGCATTGGCAGGCGGGTTCTTTACCACTAGCGCCAGCTGGGAAGCCCAGTTCTCTGTCATAATATCATATATTTACCCTCTTGCCCTTCGGAGGAGCATACTCTTCCACCTCAGACTTTTGGGTTTGCTCATGTGACTTATTTAACCAATCGGTTTTCAGCAGATGTATCATGACCAAGGGCTTGCCTTTTAGCTTGTACCATCACCATAGGAAGAGAAACATACCAGCATAGTTCACATGGCATGTGAGGGTGATCCATGACACTCGTTACCCCTTGATCGCCAGCATTAATTCTGCTGGTCTGACCGGCTAGGCGAGCGTCCCTTTCTTCCCTTCCCACTCCCCCTGAAGCTGCACGCTCAGTCTAAGAGGATGACCTCCTCCATAGGGAAAGACCTGTCTTCCATCAGGGGTCCAGGAACAGCTGTGCCTCCCCACCCCTGCTGGAACCTCCAAACACTCAGGAAATGACTGCCAGGGCTGAAATGCAGAGTTACTTCATTTCAAATGTAACGCTTCCTTTTACCATTTCCCTTCCCCTCAGACTCATTTATGTCTCTTGTTTTTTTTCTTTTCTCTAGTCTGATCTTTAGAGGGTTTTGTTCGGGAACTTCTCACTCCAGAAGGTGAAGATGTCTAGCTTCAGACTTCAGCCTTTCATGTGTGTAGGAGACACTTGGCCTCAGGCCCTTAGAGATCGTTCGCTAATAGTCTCAAAGGATTGTTTTGTTTAATACTCTAGAAAATGTCCCCGAAGTCTGTCATTTAAGCAGTAATGTGGACGCCAAGATATTTTTAATTAAAAGTGTACTATTTGAAGCCAGCCTTTGGCCTCCTATTCATCATGAAGGTCCCTGAGTTCCAGCAGCCGTCACTAGGATAAGAATTTCTCCTTGTGTCCACAGGATGGCACTATAGGTCAATGTTAAATCTCACTACACAGCCCACAATCTGACAGTGGGGTTTTGTTCAGAATTGGCACTCAACTCTCCTTTTCCCCATATGCCCATGGCCTCTTGCAACCCCAGCTCTAAACATTTCTCACTTCCCTTTTTTTCCGATTTAAACAAAGGCAGCCCCTTCAGTTCACAAAGGACATTTATGAATGAAGATCCATACAATACCCCAGCTTCATTATAAAAGCCCCTCAGACACAGAAGACCAGAGTCCAGCTGCCCACAAAACCACATGCAACTAAGCCTTAGTTTGGGGCTGCTGAGTAGTTGTTTATAAATAGCAGTGGTCAGTTACACATTGTCAGCAACCTGAGCTAATCGCTCCTAATCAATAAAGTCATTGAAGTGTAATAGCCTCATTGGCAGTAAATGGGCTCAGGTCCAGCCTGTGAGGGCACACTCTTCGTGAACAGTCAGATGGTAATTATTTAATCAGAGCAGCATGGCCTCTCACAGACCCAGTATGGAGAACTGTTTCCAAAGCCACGTTTGAGACATCTTTCCTCTGCTCCAGAGCAAAGGAAGGGGGCAAACAAAGTCTTCTTGATTTGAGAATTATTGGGTGCTGCTTCCAGACGTTAAATTAGAAACAAGGAACAAGGATATTCCTTGAACAAATAATTAAAATAGCATTCATTCTATTCTACATGAGCAGGTAATTTCAAAATGCACCCCCCCTTTAATCCCTTTAAATAGTATGACCATCTTCTAAGGTACACACAGGTCAGGCATGACATTCATTGGAGAAAACCACTCTATACCTTAAACTTCTTCAATGCTTATAGTAACAATGCTTTCAAAATTGAGAATTAACCAAGAGAACAGAAGGATACACCTAGGAATTCGTCCTTTAAAAGTCTTTTTTTGCACTGTTCCTGGTAGTAGAGACATCTTCTTTGGTAATATTCTCTTTCCTTTAGTCCTTTTTAAAAATAGTATTATGCATTATTGAAAAGCCAATGCCACCTCTTGCCCTTCTTTATCTTCTATGGTGCTTAGCACGGGTTTAGGAAAGTACTTCTTCTCCAAATACACACTGTTTAACTCTTTGCCTAATGGATATAGCATGAGAATTAATTCCTGGAGATCTTCACCTGGCTAAGAAGTAGAGACCTAACATTTTTGAGTTTAAAACTTTATCAAGGCCAAAGTAAATACAAGTACTCTGCAAAATCACCACCCAAACTTCTTCAACAAAATCCAAAAAAAAAAAAAAAAAAAAAAATTCTTGGAATCTCCTAAGATTAACATGCAAAAATCTAGAAATGAAGATTAAAAAAAGGTCATGTTTAACTTAAACTTTAGCCTTTCTTTCAGGAAATAAAGGAAAATCATGATATTACATGATAGATGCAATTTTCCTAATATTACTTTCCAAATCTCAAATGTGTGTCTATGTAGGCCTCAGGAAAATGATGTATTTTTGAATGCAACTGGAGAGGTTTAACAAAGAAAGCCTTTTCTGGTCTCTATGGGGGGAAATCGGCTTTAGACTGTTAGCAAACACATCTAAAAGTTCAATGAACTTCAGTTGGTTGCTATGCCAACCAGCAGAAGACCTGTCCAGATATGAATTGATCACACAAATAAAAATCTCCCCAAAGATGATGCTTGTTTGGCTTAAGGGCATAGTCTTTGTAACAACCCTTGAAAAATCAGAGGTCTGTCGTTTGGCGAATTTATTTCGACCACTATCCAAATTTCCTCAGTGTATTATAAAATACTTTGATTTTTTTTATAGAAAATTGAGCATTTACTTCCAAGAGAGAAATCCCCTTTTTCTCTTTGTTCCCCAAGTGTAAAAGTGGCAAATACAGAGAAAATAACACACATATGGTGGTTCCTGATTATGAGAAAGAAAGAATAATTAGAACTAAAACAGTAAATCTTGGGAAATGCTTTTGATTTCATTTTCCCCTTCTGATATGAAGTTAGGCAATTTATCTTCATTTTTTAGCATCATACCTCCCACACCCTGCCATGGATAGGGTCCCTAAAAGGTGCAAAAAAGCCTTTTTGAAGAATCATTTTGTAGTGTCTGCTTTGAGGTTTTGTGACCTCCATATCCAAGAAGTGAACAAATTTGAGGCTAAACAAATAGGCAACATGGGTAACATGGTAGTTGACACCACCTTCTAAAGGGTTGGAGGAGAAAACAATAAGGTAATCATTATTTTCATATATATCCCATTATTATCCCATTGGAAACTGAACTGGATGACTTTCTATTGTTAGATCTCTCTTTAGGCACCTTAGGAATAGAAGACAGTGATCAAAACATTTGGAAATTGTTGCTCAGTCGCTAAGTCATGTCCAACTCTTTGCAACCCCATGGACTGCTGCACACCAGGCTCCTTTATCCCCACTATCTCCTGGAGTTTGCTCAAACTCAGGTCCATTGAGTCAGTGATGCCATCCAACCATTTTGTCCTCTGTTGCCCGCTTCTCCTTTTGTCCTCAATCTTTCCTAGCATCAGGGTCTTTCCCAATGAGTCAGCTCTTTGCATCAAAAAGTACAGGAGTTTCAGCTTCAGTCCTTTCAATGAATATTCAGGGTTGATTTCTTTTAGTATTGACTTGCTTGATTTCCTTGATGTCCAAGGGACTCTCAAGAGTCTTTTCCAGCATCACAATTTGAAAGCATCCATTTTTCAGCCTTTATAGCATGTTTTATGTGTATTGTGAATATACAACTTTAATATATATGCCTAGCAACACGACAGAGAAGGCAATGGCAAACCACTCCAGTGTTCTTGCCTGGAGAATCCCAGGGACAGTGGGGCCTGGTGGGCTGCTGTCTATGGGGTCACACAGAGTCAGACATGACTGAAGTGACTTAGCAGCAGCAGCAGCAACACAAATCCATAAAGGAGTCATCAAGCATTTATTAATATTACTATGTTTTATACAATATGACCTTGGCCCACTCATATTATTCTTACTTTAATTCCTCATCCCTATATTTGTTCAAAATTTGATCTTTTAGTTTTTATCTCCCATTGCTATCTGTATAGTCACCTCTGAAATACACACAGAAATTTGGATTCTCCGGTGTATCATCTGCAGGACTTATTCTGTAAGGAGTATAGTTTTTACCTCTGGATCATCCCCTTTACTCCTAATTTCTGGATATTCATTTCATGTTAGGTAATTTTGTCCTTAGCCTCTCCAAGAAAGCCTTGGATTCCCCCAACAAAGGGTGGATATTGTGGATATTAATGATTTTAGATTAGGGTCTTAATAATTCAGATTAAGGAACAGATCTTTGACAAAGGGTATCTGTAATATTAATTCCTAGGGAATGTGAAATATGCTCAGTGAAATTCACATTGTGTGTGAAAATAAGAAAATGACAAGCAAAAAAGTGAGCATGTATTTCTCAGTGGGGAAGTTCAGTGTATGTGCCCTTGGTTTTCAAAGTGGGTCATATCTCCAACACAAAAATCTTAGGACTATTCACCTTGTGTTTCAATCCCACAGGAAGTAATACTATTCCCAGGTGATAGTAGTGGTAAAGAATCCATATGTCAATGCAGGAGACATAAGAGACAAGAATTTGATCGCTGGGTTGGGAAGATCCCCTGGAGGAGGGCATGGCAACCCACTCCAGTATTCTTGCCTGGAGAACCTCATGGTTAGAGAAGCCTGGTGGGCTACAGTCCATAGATTTGCAAAGAGTCACTGAAGCGACTTACCATACACACACGTAGCCTGAAATGAATAAATCCTAGATTTATACCCCAATGCAATTCCAGCACTCAGAGATACAGAACCTTCTACCTTTCTGCTTTTGAGTAATGATTTAGGTTCATGAACTCATTTGGAAAGAAAAAAGGAGAAATAGCTCTCAGATAAATATTCACACAGTTGCATATTCCCATAGGAAGCTTCCAATAAAGCCTGTGACTTAGAAAATCTTCAAGTCAATAACAATTTCTAACCTGTTTTCTCTCTCTGCTCTGTAGTAAACCAACACTGGGCTGTTGAAGGAGAGAAATCTTGAGTTAAAAGGTATGGTTTGAAAGCGTTCCTAAATAAACATAGTTGTGGAAGGGTTGGTGGGACGGGTGGCAGTGAACTGTTGGCAGTGGCAGAATCTGGGGCGATGGTGATCTTGGTCATAACTTCTGAAAGTGCTAAAGAACCCAGCTGTGCTGAGCATACTCCTTAAGCAGTATTGATGTTTTACCCCCTTCCTATTATCTCATGGATTAGTACGGTGAAACCAAATTTATAAGCAGGTGTTATCCTTACAAGAAAAACACACCCTCTTCTATTCACAATTCTTCCCCACCCCCACCCAATGGAAAACAGTAGTGAAGTGCAAAGCGGGTATTTTTTAGGAAATGGTATTTGAGTCTAGGATGAAACAACTAGAGAGAGAAGTCTGGATGATAAACAAAACTTCTAAGAGCCGTGTAACTGGAAACCATCAAGAGGGCATTAAAGAGACAGCAGTCCTATTAACGGCTACTTTGGTCTTCAGACTGCTCTCTGATGGTTTAGGGGTTTGGTTGAGGTTGTTCCTGTATCTCCTGTGGCAATTTGTCGGGGAGTGAGGAAGAACAGGTGAGCTATTGTTTCTCAAACTTCATTTTAATCAGAGCAGCTTTATTTTTATCTGTTTTGTATATTGGGATTCTGTGAAGGACTGTAATAGGAAAGAACTTTGTATTCTAAATTAATCACTAAAGGGATGTAGCCTATATGCTACATTATGCACAGTGGTCCATTTTTGGGAAACCTGCCTCCCAAGTAATGAATGTTAAGCTAAAGTACCTTTGTTTAACTTACGGGAAACGTCCTGATCAGGCCCATCTGTAAATGGCAGCGGGAAGGAAGATATGAACACATACCCTTCGGAGTCTGGCTGGAGAACCAGAACCTTACCTCCTCCCCTTTTAGTATAAAAAGCCTACATCATAACTCAGAGATGATGGCTCTTTGGGATTCTGATCCACCATTTTCTTGGTCTCTTGGCTTTCCAAATAAAGTCACTGTTCCTTGCCCCAGTAACTTGTCTCTTAATTTATCGGCCTGTCATGGAGCCAGCAGTTCAAACTTGGACTCCATAATAGGATCTCATTTAAGGAATCGGGTCGTTAAAAAAATAGAGGAATTAGCAATGATAAAAACCTGTTGCACATGGCAGCCGGGCAGGGTGGGGGAGGCTCAGAGAGAATGTTTGAGTCTTCTGTGTAAATCAGTGAAAAGATAAAGGGTAAACCTCTGTGCCTCAGTTCCCCACATCAGTAGTTCAGGAAGTACCGTGCCTCAGTCAACCATATCAGTATCTCTTGGGAACTTGTTATAAACACAATTTATTGAACCCTACCCAGACCTACCTGATACAGAAATTCTAGAAATCAGCATTTTAACAGGTCTTCAATTGTTTCTGATGCACACTCAAGCTTGAGATCAACTGCCACAGAGCCTAATTAATTTAACAAATAAAAGAAGTAAGGTAAAATTATGAGAAAGTAGCTGTTAGTGCAGATTCTAAGGAAAATCTCTTCCAAGTATTTCAAATCAGTCCCATCCAGTCCCAACCTTTGTAGAGAGGATTGTTTTTCAGTTTCAGGGATAGGAAAATGCCTCCAGTCCTTCTATTCCTCCAGCCCTATAAATATCAGTCAAAATAAAGCGCTATCCTTACAGCCATTAAATATTCCCTTGACAGCCCAATCTCAGCCCAAAAATGTTTACTTGAAAATAGGTAGAGTTAGGTGGGAGTCAATAATGAATCAACCAACAGATTCTAATGCCTACTGGAGAGACACAGACTTGTATTGATATTTTATGGACTCACTTTTTAAAATAACCATTGTTGATAAATTCCACTCCATCTGGTTTATGAGATGATGCACAACACACTTTGGAACAGTGCTGGAGGAAGCTCTAGTCGAAAGGACTAGGGTAGCGTGAGAGGATGGCCACTGTCTTCCTAGAACCAGCACACGTGCATAAGAGTCTCATCCTGGAATGATGAGACCGCTAAGTGAGATTGTTTCGAGAGATGGATCCCACTGGAGATGCATACGGACTTTTCCTCGGGTGGGAACCCAGCTCTTCTCGATGTTTCAGTGCTATGATGTTACACCACTAGATGGCTCCAGAGTGTCTCTAGCCTGTGTTTGAAAGGCCAGTGCTGTGATAATTGGCATGTATTTTATGAGCCGTCCCCAGCCATCTTCATCCACGGTTGACTCCCACTCGACCGAAAGTGATGTCTCCTTTTCGCCCTCTATCTTCCAAGAGTAGCCCAACGGTGGTGTCTGGAAGAGGGGGTGGGGGGAATGTTTCAGACCAGGAAAGCACACTTGTTTTCTCCACATTCCAAACTTTAAAACTCAGCTTCAAGCAGATGATATGTGTATCCTCAAAGTGTGGAATAACATTCCATCCTTGAAAATTATCACATTTCATAACTTAGATGGTTGGGTTATTAGGGTCAAAGGTCCCCAGTCCTTAAAGTCTTGCTTAATCAAGAGAGGCTTAAAGATAAATTGTTAAGCATTATCTTTACCTGAGTTGCCCTTTTATATTCTTTCTAGAGGAGTTGGTTAGAGTGGAAATGAAAGTTGTTGTTTTTGTTTTCGGAGTTTTAAACTCATTGTAGGTGTTATCATTTTCTTTTTAATCTGTGATGTGAACTCGGTTTCTTCCAGGCTCAGTGTTCTCTTCTAAATTGATCCAACATGATGCCAAACGTCAATACAGGCAGTCACGTGTACCAAACCCTCCTAGTGTGATTGTTACTGGATGACCATTTTGAACCAAGAGAAAAACACCCACAAACTGAACTTAGCTATCTAGATGCCTAAAGTGGCATTTGAACCAAGTGACAAAGAGCTTAGAAGTTTAGAGTTTAGAAGGAAGAGAACTCAAGGGTTGAGAAGTCTGTGTCAGAGTGAGAGGTTCCCAGGCAAGCCAAAGCTGTAAGTCATTGGAAGCCACGAGGACAATGATTATGTGAAGGCTCAGAGAAAACCAGTCTGTACAGCAGAATGGGGGAAAATATCAGAAAATAGAGAAGATGCTGACTCAGAAAGATACACAGTGTAGCCACCCAAAGCATTTCCAGTTTATATGAGCACTGCTTGCTTTCGCATCCATCAGATTCCACACACGATTCTCTGAGTCTTTTCATTCTCCTCTGCCTTTTCAAGTTTTCTTCACACTAACTGGCAAAGATCCCTGAACAGGTCCTTTGTTCCCAACCAACAAAAATCTAGAAAGCATTTTTCATTTTTAGTTTCTAAAACTTTTTATTTTATATTGAAATACAGCTGATTAACAACGTTGTGATAGTTTCAGGTGGACAGTAAAGGGACTCGGCCACATATATACATGTATCCATTCTCCTCCCATTCAGGCTGCCATGTAACACTGAGCAGATTTCCCTGTGCTGTATAGCAGGACCTCATTAGTTACCTATTTTAAATACAGCAGTGTGTACATGTCCATCCCAAACTCCCTAACTATCCCCTCCCGCCATTTCTCCTTCTTGGTGACCATAAGTTCATTCTTAACATCTGTGTGTGTGTATGTGTGTGTGTGTGTGTGTGTGTGTGTGTATCAGTTGCTTAGTCATGTCCGACTCTGCGGCCCCATAAACTGTAGCCCACCAGGCTCCTCTGTCCATGGAATTCTTCAGGCAGGAATACTGGAGTGGGTTGCCATTTCCTTCTCCAGGGGATCTTCCCGACCCAGGAATCAAAGCCAAGTCTCCTGCATTACAGGCAGATTCTCTACCATCTAAACTACCAGGGAAGCCCCTTATATTTGTGTAGAAGCCATCCTTTATCATAAAGCAACTCCACATACTAAATTCTGATGGTTGAATTTATAAAGTAGGATGGATTTCTGACTTTTAAAAACACTAAGACTTGCTGAGAAAAATAATATATATTAAAATTTTTTTCTTGACCCTTGATGCTAGATTGGCACAACAAACTTGGTAAGCAGAAGTCAGAGACCATGCAGTCAGGCCCTGGGCTTGGGACTGGAAAAATGCACCCTCTCCTGCCCCACCCACCCTCCACAGCATTGCTGCCTTTCAAAGGAACTGGCTAAAATGAAGATCTTGTCTCTGAGTCCTTGGCCCCAGTAGATTTTGTGTTCTGTGTCAGCACCATTACCTGAAAGACTGACAGTATTGGTCTCTGGTAAGTAAAATTTTCAAAGAGTAATCTGATTTTTTTCACATCTTGATTTAAGGCATCTTGCCTATAAGAAAAAGTAAAATAAAATAAAACATAAGTTAAATGCCTTAATACGGCCTTCATGGTCCTCGGTCTGCTCACCTCTCCAATCTCATCCGAGAGCTCTGTCCCCCTCATTGTCTGTGCCCAGCCACTCTGACCTTTCAGCTTCTAATATAGACTATTCTCTTTCCAGCCTCATGGCCTTTGGATCTTCTTTCCTTTCTTCCTGAAACTCACTTCACTCTTCAACTGTTTTCCTACTTAACTCTTTCCTTCATCATCTTCACCTCAAATGCTAATTCTTTCAGGAAGGAATTCATAACCTTTAAAAGAAAAAGCTCTCTTTCATAGCTCATTGTTTGTTTCCTGCCTAACACTTAATTCTAGTGTGAAGTACTTATTTATTTAACTGAGTGTTGTCACTTGTTCCCTCTCCAGACAGGAAACTTTAGGAAAGCACAACTTTTTAATGTTTTTGTTCACAATTGTATGCCAAGTTGCAAGATGTTCAGTACACCTTACATGAAGTAAGTAAAGAATGAATGAACCTATAAACCTGAAAACAAGTCCCAAGTCCTGGAGCCTATTCCAGAGACGTGTTTTTATTTTTCTATTGATACTTCAGTTTCCTTTATCTCTGATGTGTATTAATTCTTTATTGTGTGTGTGACTGTAAGGCTGGTACAGTGTGTCTGTTGGCATTGTATGGTTCTTGGAAAACCTTATATTTTGGAAGCAAATGTAAGGAAAAAAAACATTCAGTTTGCAGAATGTTTTATTATGATCAGTGATCACAAGGACACATCCATTTTTGTGAACTGGCATGCATTTCTATTTGAAAGATAGAATGAACATAAATGTGACAAGAATAGAATTAAAGAGAGTAGGCAGAGGTGATGGGAATTCTAGGCTATTCCAAGGTTTTAGGGGACAGCTTGTCCTTAGCAGGGTTAATTTAAATACATATTTCTTCTGTTCTCTGGATATCATTGGTATTTTCCCATTAAGTACCCCCAACAGAATCTGACCACTAGGCTTCAACACATATGAAAAGCTGGATGAGTCTACAGTTTATACAAATTTTAGAAATACTTTCACTCTTTTTCCTTTTGGGTGTGAAAATATTCAGACTAGCATTCCAAGAGAGCTTTGAACCAGGGTTTGAACCCAAGTCTCTGGCACTGCAGGCAGATTCTTTACCACTGAGCCATCTGGGAAGCCCAATTGGCTAACATTTACAGGAAAACTACTCTATTTTTTTAAATATTACTTAAACACTTTATGTGCATTATTTTATTTAAATTTCTTATCTTACAAACTAGAAAATTAAATATCAGAAGAGTGAAAATATATTCAGTTCAGTTCAGTCGCTCAGTCATGTCCGACTCTTTGCGACCCCATGAACCACAGCACACCAGGCCTCCCTGTCCATAGGTTATTGATATTTCTCCCGGCAATCTTGACTCCAGCTTGTGCTTCTTCTAGCCCAGTGTTTCTCATGATGTACTCTGCATATAAGTTAAATAAGTTACTTATAGTCAAATCCCTATTAAATGGTGAGACTGAATTAAACCTAGGTCTACCTCACTAAAAAACCCAAGCTATTCAGCACTCACTGTCTCTTAAATTTTCCATTTCTTTATTTTTTTATGACAATTTTTGTAATATAATTATTGAACCCACTTTTTCAAAAGCAGGAGGTGTCATGAACTCAGATAAATGTGATAATTTCAGACAAACCTCTCCATGATTCACATACATAAAACCAAATATAATGTTATTTCAAGATGCCATACTTAGACAAATATCTAGAAATTTCCAAACAGTTGAACAATAAATTGCATTTTTCACTCTTCATCAGAATGGTTTGTCATTTTTATATATCAAATAATTTATGTGTTTGTTTCTAAAGTAATTTATTTTTCTTAGAAAACAGTGACCTGCTGTTTCTAAAAACAGAGTTCGATTCCTAAATTGCTAAAACCGTTTTAACGTCCCTTGATTAGGATGGAAGGAGAATTAAAATGCTGGGGTAAAGTAACCATTCACGGCATTTACCTGCCTTCACAAATCATTCTAGAAGTAAATCTGTGCTCTCTGTCTACTACAAGTTTTTTAGAAGTCTTTAAGAGTCATTTTTAATAACAGAGAATGAGGCCTATACACAGCTTTAATAATTTTTTTTTAATGTGGAAACTGTAAGTTCAAAACTCAAATCAAATGTGCTTTGTGAGCTTTAGAATATGGGATTGTGCAGCCATCTGGCCTCCAGGCCACCTCTGCATATAAGACATAATAACATTTTTAATTTAAGTAATAGATAAATCTGTTTCAAGTGCCTCAGCATCCATTCTCAACATCGCCTGCAGATCTGTTGATCCTAACTAATATTTTCAAGCTGTGGTAAGGTTATTGGTGTTCTGAAGCAATCTGGAAATACCAAGTTCTTATGCCAGGAAGTGGGTCAAACTGTAATCTCTTCATGTTACTGTTTTGATTTCAGAAATAGCTCTGTCCTTCACACGGTGGGAGCCTGTATATTTTACCCTTCTCATGGATTTGATTACAGCTGCCATTCTGTGTTTCAATGAAAACTTTATTAAATGTCTACTTTTAATTAACCTCTCTGGCACTGGAATCTCTCCCCAGCCTCAATCTATTTTTAGTTTCTCAGAACCGTTTCACTTTTCTCCTTAAATAGTCATTGCATAATATGCCATTCTCTAGTAATTATTACAAAATAGCATCATATTTGCTCAGCCAAGAGAGACCAGACAGTACTTGGTTTCAGAGTCAGAGAGATTTACATTTGGATCTTAGCTCTGCCACATGAAGCTGCACGATCCTGGGTGGGTTACAGCCTATCTCTGGACGCGCTTGCTGGTGAGATGGAGACCTCACGGGTTGTCAGGAGGATCTTACTCCATAAGCAACTGCCTTCAGTGCCCAGAACAGTTGTTTGCTTTAGATGTTAATTCCTTTCCTTTCTGTTCAGTGTGTGCATAAATCTCATAATGAAATCGATGAAACAGTTACTTTCTTTCATCTCTTGTTCTTTGATTTTATCTTTCCCTTTGGAAGAAACTTATATTTCTTAGGTTGTTTTATTTGAGAATTTTGCAAAGTTCAGCTTGCCCTATTTCATTTTTTTAAAACCCAGAAATGGTTCTCTCTCAGTTGATTCTTCTAATAGTGGGCCAAGAAGGTGTATTTACTCCAAGAGTGTCTCTGTCATCTGGGTACCTGATAGCATCTGACTTTCTCCTTGGCTTCTTTCTTCATAATGCTGGTGGGGACTAGAAGTCAGTATCCAGGTACTACAGTTATCTGAAAAAAGAGAATGATTTTCTTCAAACCAAGCAGGAAAGTAAATCAACATACATTTATTCACCTATTTTGTTCTTTTAATAAAAGTCACAATAAGTCTACTGGCCATGATATGCTCATGTTCATGATTTTTTTTTTTCATCCATTCATGCATTTAAGGAGGGCATGACAACCCACTCCAGTACTCTTGCCTGGAGAATCCCCGTGGACAGAGGAGCCTGGTGGGCTACAATCCATGGGGCTGCAAAGAGTCAGATATGATTGAAGCGACTTAGCACAGCACATGCATTTGAAGAACGTTATGCTAAGCAAAGGGGAAAGCATAAAAATGAACCTCACCTGAACCCTTGTTCTCAAGGAACTGCCAGTCTGTTAAAGAAAATGAGACACACGTTACAATGGTTTGCATGGAACGTGAGAACCCAGGGAAACAACCCATGAGTTCTTGGCGGTGTGGAGGGAAGGTTACTCTCAGCTGCAGGGAAGAAAATGAATATACCTAGAGAATGACCCACATCTTTGGTATTTCAATTTAACTTCCATACATTATCTTGAAACAGTTTAGGAATAGTTCAGAAGTAGTGATCAGGGTAGAAAGTGATCAGTAGTGAAGGATTAGCTGAGAGGGTATGTTATCTAGTAAGTTTTTTTAGGATTATGTTTGCTTAGCAAGTACTTGTTATTTTATTTACAAAGTGAGTCACTGTCCAACTGGTGATAGGCTCAGTGGTGCAGTCAGAAACACAATGCTCAAGTATGTATTTCTGGCATAATACAATGTCATGAATGCTAATAAGTGCACCCTTGACTCTTGACATGATCTCTCCTCCAGCTACATATAGCAAACAATAAGAGTTTGTGACTCTGAGCTACTCTGATCAAAGAGACTTGATATTTCTTTTTTAATATTTATTTGGCTGTACTGAGTCTTAGTTGTGGCATGTGGTATCTAGTTCCCTGACCAAGGATCAAACCTGGCCTGCATTAGAAGCACAGAGTCTTAGCCAATAGGCTAATCAATTATCAAAATTTCAGTATACATCTCTACAGAACAGGAACAGCATTAGAGAATCTCATCTCCTTGCTTGTATCCTTGATCTTGTGTTCCCTTTTCCTTATTTGCAACTGAGTAGTCAAATGCATTTAAACAATCTCATAACGCATAGATTGTTACTAATCTCTCAACCTACACCAGCATTTGGAGTTAATTTCAACTTAGAAAGTGTGTTTACGTATCACTTATGGGAACCAAGGGCTTCCCAGGTGGGCACTGGTAAGGAATCTTCCTGCCAATGCAGGAGATGCAAGAGACTCAGGTTCAATCCCTGCATGGGAAAGATCCCCTCCAGTAGGAAATGGCAACCCACTCCAGTCTTCATGCCTGGAAAATTCCACGGACAGAGGAGCCTAGCGGGCTACAGTCTGTGCGTGAGTACCCAGTCATGTCCAATTCTTTGAGACGCTATGGACTGTAGCCTGCCAATCTCCTATGACCATGGGATTTTTCAGGCAAGAATACTGGAGTGGGTTGTCATTTCTCCCTCCAGGGGATCTTCCCAACCTAGGGATCAAACCTGTCTCCTGCTGCTATTGCATTTCAGGTAGATTCTTTAGCAATGAACTATCGGGGAACCTCAGGCTACAGTCCATGGGGTCTCAAATAGTGGGATACACCTGGGACAGCACACAGCAATCGGGAGCTAATGGATGTTTGTTATGGATAACTCTGCTCAAGCTCACTGGAACTATCCTTTGGTTCTGTCACTGCCTTTTAGGATGAGCAGGTTTTAAAGACAACCCCATGTGGAGAGAACAGCATAAGCAAATAGCAATATATCAAATCAGAGGCCACATTTGAAGGGGGGAGTAGGAGATCATGCTGAAGTGAGTTTAATGAGATCCTAAAAGGTCTGGAATGCCTATGCAGAAAAAAGAAAAAAACAAAACAAGACTTGCTTATCTTTTCAATATGGAATCCCTGGAAGTGAATGGAGTAATATAGTCTTAACAAAGATCGGTGTTGTGATCTAGAAAAGGAAACCTAGAAACATGCCATGTCAGGGTAACACAAACAGCAACAGAAAGCAACTCATATCCCTCTAGTAAGGGCAGAAGCAATTTCATTATCAATTGAGTGATTCTCAAGTGGTTCTCTGGACTTGTTTGTTATTTATAGCATGTAATTAAATAAAACTTAACTTTGTAACATTTTATTTTACTAAATAGCTGTCAGATATCAGCATTTATTTAAAGTCAAACTATTTATACACATACTTTACAGAAGTCAGCAATTAAGTCTACACACTCAGACTTATTTTGATAGTTGTTTCCATGGTGTAGTGATTTTTTTTTTCCAGTCTTAGAGCTTTCAGTGATGTTGCTGCTGCTGCTAAGTCGCTTCAGTCGTGTCCAGCTCTGTGCGACCCCAGAGACGGCAGCCCACCAGGCTCCCCTATCCCTGAGATTCTCCAGGCAAGAACACTGGAGTGGGTTGCCATTTCCTTCTCCAGTGCATGAAAGTGAGGAGTGAAAGTGAAGTTGCTCAGTCGTGTCTGACTCCTAGCGACCCCATGGACTACAGCTTACAAGGCTCCTCCATCCATGGGATTTGCCAGGCAAGAGTACTGTGATGTTAGGTGGGTTTATTTATTTTTTTCAAAATGGATGATTTATAGGTTATTATTCAAAGGATTTAATTGGTAAACCAAATTGGCAGTTTTAAATGTGGTAATTTATTGTTTAATGACTGGTTTTCAAACAACCATTTCTTTTATTCAATAGCAAGATTGCATGAAAGGTATTATTGTCACTCCCATTCTGTAAACCCCTGGTATGATATTTTCAACATCATAACATTCAATTATATTTTGGGGAGGACTAGTCAGGTTGTGTACTTAGCAGTGTATGCTGTGGGTCATAGAACTGCTTCCAAATGGAGCATAAGCCCGAAGATTTATTGTTGGATCAAACACTGGTCTGAAATACCAGAGTTCTAAAGGTGCTCTTTAGATGGATTTTTTTTTATTTTAAGCATCTAAAAAAGAGATAATTTTGTCCCCCCACATCACTTCCCTTTCTGTTTTTCTCTCTGCATTCTTCAGTTTAAAACAATTCTAGACAAATAGTAGGCACTCATTAAATAAACGTATGATTGAAGAAAAGACCACTCCTATTCTGAGATTGTTTCAATGTTGGAAGAGTTTCCTGCTTCCAGGAGGAGTTCTGCAAGGTAGGATTTTAGTATCCTTTGGACCCCATTACTCAAATCCTATCCTTCTTTTAATTTAGGAAGGAGGAGATCAGGTGTATGTTAATGAATTTAAAATCCATTTCTGGCATTTTAGCTAAGAGATCACAGCAAGTTGTTTCCCTTTTCTGAGCATTACTTTCTCTCATCCTTAAAATGGGAATAATAACATATCAGACTTGAGATAAATGTCAAATTAAATGAACATATATAAGTACCAAGTTCAGTATCTTGAATATAGAGGTACTCAACAGATCTGTGTCCTAATAAAATGATGTTTAATATTGAAATGCATGGGTCCTTGATTCTGTATCATTGTTCTATTTCTATCCATGTATAAGAGATTGGGCTCTACTAGCCTTCTCCAGCTAATGGCATGATGGAAATGTTCCACAAAAGCTTTGACATTTTCATAGATGTTCAAGTTTATCAATACCTTAACAGCAGAAACCAACACAACACTGCAAAGCAATTATCCTCCAATTAAAAAAACAAATATTATAAATCATAAAAAAGCACAATGCACTAGATCCCCTAACATATACTATATATGAGTTGTTTTGCTATATTTAAAACTATGTGAATACTCAGGTATCTCTGATAGCTTACCAAATGTTTGCTATTTATTTCTATGAATGATTAACAAATTTTGTTGAACATCTTTTTAGTTCAGTTCAGTTCAGTCGCTCAGTCGTGTACAACTCTTGGCAACCCCATGGACTGCAGCATGCCAGGCCTCCCTGTCCATCACCAACTCCCGAAGCTTGCTCAAACTCATGTCCATCAAGTTGGTGATGCCACCCAACCTTCTCATCCTCTGTCATTCCCTTCTCCTTCTGCCTTCAATCTTTCCCAGCATCAGGGTCTTTTCAAATGAGTCAGTTCTTTGCATTAGGTGGCCAAAGTATTGGAGTTTCAGCTTCAACATTAGTCCTTCCAATGAATATTCAGGACTGATCTCCTTTAGGATGGACTGGTTGGATCTCCTTGCAGTCCAAGGAACTCTCAAGAGTCTTCTCCAAAACCACAGTTCAAAAGCATCAATTCTTCAGCGCTCAGCTGTCTTTATAGTCCAACTCTCACATCCATACATGACTACTGGAAAAACCATAGCCTTGACTAGGTGGACATTTGTAAGTAAGTAGCCTATGATTAGAAGCACCTCTAGCAGTATGGTTGGAAGAGAAAAGTCTCCCTCATTATGCTGTCATTTGTAGAGTGTTAACTATGTTGAAGTAGTGGTAACCCACTCCAGTATTCTTGCCTGGAGAATCCCATGGACGGAAAAGCCTGGTAGGCTATAGTTCACGGGGTTGCAAAGAGTTGGACACGACTGAGCGACTTCACTTACTTACTCACTTAGTGCCCTGGGGGAGCCTGGTGGGCTGCCGTCTATGAAGTCACACAGAGTCGGACACGACTGAAGTGACTTAGCAGCAGCAGTAGCAGCAGTGCTTTGCCATATGTGCATAAAATATTAATGACATCATAGTACATCCTTATCTCTGATAAGTTTTAAGGTGAGGTCTGTAATAAACTATCCCAAACTACAGCCCAGTTGTGGGCCTTAAAAGTCACTTGAAGATTTCTTCCCAGCATATCTGGAGCTGTTTTTTCAAACATCATCTCTACTCTGCTTTTACATGGACATAATGGCATGCTTTGTCCTTCACATTATTATAAACTGTATTAAAATGATGCCTTAAACCATTCCCAGAAATAAATATCCAATCTCAGATGTCTCTGTGTAAGCAGGAATGAGCATGATAACTATTTTTGACGCTCTTGGCATATTTGTCATAGACTGAAATGCATATGCTTGGAAGTTGGATGTGTGTTTTAGCACAATGAATTAAGTCAATAGGAATCACATTCATGTTTCAGACTTAAGAGCTAGAATGATAAGAAGCATTCATTGTGGGCTTCCCTGGTGGCCCAATGGTAAAGAATCTACCTGCCAACTCAGGAGACATGGGTTTGATCCATGATCCAGGAAGATTTCACATGCCACAGAGCATCTAAGCCTGTGTACCATAACTATTGATCCTGTTCTCTAGAGCCCAGGAGCCGCAACACTGAGCCCATGTGCCACAAATACTAAAGCTGGAGCACCCTAGAGGCCATGCTCCACAACAAAAAAAGCCACTGCAACGAGTAGCTACTTGCTGCAACCTAGAGAAAAGCCCATGCGGCAATGAAGACCCAGCACAGCCAAAAATACGAATAAATAAAACTATTAAAAAGTATTCATTGTGCCAATATGAGGTATCAAACATGATATTAACCACTTTTGTGAATTAGCGTGTTGTTTTTCATTCAAATCCAATCAGTTACATTCAATTTTCCTCCTTTTTTTCAGATGTGAAGGCTGGGATTCAAAGACATTAAGTACGTGACTTGTGAAGGACACTCTTAAACTGAGGTCATTCAACTTCCAAAGTACAGAGTATAATAATGTAACATTTAACTTCTGACCTCCATGAAGGTTGGCAGTGTACACCTGGCATCATGTTAAATTTCCCATTTCTGGGTCCATCCCCAACAGAGAATGCTGTGATGATCATGAATGTTCGTATGGAGCCCTATTGTATCTGAGCATTCCCAGCCTGTAGTTTTTAGGTGTCTATGAACTGTCACTGGACTGGCGTGGCAAAGAACATTCTTACAGCATCCTTCAGCCCCAGAGAGCAGAAGCTGAAGGACTCCTCCCCAGCTGTAGAAAGGCAATTATTTATAAACCAGCCCACTCATGTTAAACTCTTGTATGAACATAATGAATGACAAAGGAGTTTGAATCATGTACAGTGCGTCTGTGGAATTTGAGGAAACTTTGCCACAAGATAGATCAGACAAAGCCAACCAGCATCCCTGATGGAAAGTGATTTCTGCTTTAATTGAAATGAACGCTATGAACAGCTGCCAGGTGAGGTGGGTGAGCGTGGGTGGGAGGCGACTGGGACAATCTCTGCAGCTGAGACCAGATTCATTTATATTTACTTATTTATTTATTTCTCCTTTGGGGAAAGAAAAGCAAGGCAAGTATATATTGCTGAGTAATTTATTGAACCAATGAAAATGTCATAAAAACATTTCAGAATTGGACTGTGTGGGAGACAAACATGACTTCAGATTCTGGGAGAGAGGCTTGATTTTCAGCTGCCACATAGACAAATGGAAATTCTTCACAAAACTTAAAAAAGTAGATAAAGGATATAAAGTAGACAAATCTAAAAAAAAAGCTGTTTAGGATAATAGATTAAGGGGGAAGTTAAGTCACACTCTTTTGCTAACAACAACAACAAAATGCATATTCTTGTCCAGCAGGACTGCACACTAGAAAGGAGTTAGTTTAATTTTCTTTAGCTTGAATGGGTAAGAGGAACTTAGAACTACAAAGGCCGTAGAAGTTGTGTCCTCCTACCCACTCATGTTATAGAAAACTGAGACTCCCAGAGAAAGGACGACAATTATCCATTTGTATAAATCCTTGGTGAAGCAAGCAAGAATAAATATTAAATAGATCGAGCCAATTGAGATGATATGCTCTGGATGGCCATGGTGACTTTGCACGTGCCCCTATCTTCTTGCTCTTCTTCAATTAATTTGCTGTGTGTGAATTATGCTATTTCATGTGACCATAATTCATTGTTTCCCCAGTCTAAGAGAAGAAAAGCAACCACTCTAGATTAGTTGTGTTTTGCTTTCTTTCAGGCATGTTAAGAATTTATAGCCTTTCTTTTACCATTTAAATTTCCCAGGCTGATGACCTATTATTTCATTGCTTTTGATGAAGTAGAAATACTGGAAGAATAAGCATAATGTTGTAATTTGAATATAATTATAATTATGGATAATAGATGGCATTTATTGAGGGATTGCTATGTTATATTGCTGGGCATTGTACCAAATATACACATATATATATATACACACATATATATTTATACACTAACTTTTTAAGTTCTCAGAGCAACACTATAATATACATGCAATTATTCTCTCCATTTTATAGTTAAGGAATACAAAGAAGAGTGAGGTTTGGTAACTTGGCCATGGACACACAGCCATTTATATATTGATAATAGTTCATTTTATGCAGTTTGACTGCCAAAATTGCATTTTAAAAAATTAGCTCTACTGTTTCACCAATGTGGACTCATTTTTCAGGAAAAAAAAAAAAAAAAACTGATGTAAGAAATGAAATCACTTGTCAAGGCCACTGAGTCAGGAAGTAGTGGGGCTGAGATATGAATTTGAGTCTCTCTCCTCCTATGATACTGATCATCGTAAGTGACCAATAGTATTGGATGTTGTAAAGTGGAGAGAGCAAAAAAGAAAGGCTAGTGAGGTGTGAAGTGATATCTTACAGGGAGTTGCTTCAGGTCAAGGTATAGTTCTGGCTTCAGAGGATGGGCCCTAGATTTTGTATCAGTGCATTGTTACGAATTTGAAAAGGTAATCGGTCTCATGAGACACAAACTGGCTTCAATCTAATCCAAGATTATTTTGTTGTAGATGAATGGAGGTTCAGCATCTGCTCCATCTTCATCTAAAGGGAAGATCTGAAGCTCTCTGAGTTCACAGATTCTTTAGTCTCCACACCCATACCAGGTGAGCTGTCTCTGTTAAAAGTCAAGAAGTGTGTGGGTCATTTTGACTTAGAGAAACTCCTTAATTTTCCAGCAATTATTTATATCTCTATTTACAGAGGCTTGGGGCATGTGTGCCCAATTTCAGCTGCCCTAATCCAGATGTAGTTCCACAGAACAGATGAGGCAGGCTCAACATTCCACATTTATCTTAACTTTGTAGTTTCCAAGGAAACGGTACAGCAAGAAGACAGACACTGAATTCTCAGTTCTGTATCAGCCCAGTGTTACACACTATTAGCACATCAAAGTAATACTGCGCAGTGTTGGCAGCTAGTAGGTATTCAGGAAATGCCAGGAAGAAAGAATGAGTGAATGTGTGAATGAATGGATATGCCAATAAATACGGTTGACTTATTTGTTATTGTTTCACAGTAACCAAACTCAAGGAACTGATTGATAAATTGATTAATATATCATCAATAATGCTTCTGACAGATACTCAGCTCTGGGTATCTGCACGGGATATTCTTGCTTGCTACCTATATTAATCAAGGAAATCAATTTCCAAATCAGAAGGTCTCTAGGTGGTCAGGAAATTAATGGATCATTCTTACCAATTTTAAAAGTCTAGTGAATTTCCTTTTACATTTCTAAGCAGGTAATCATTATCTATAAATGAACTATATCCTTCCCATGAACAATATTTGAGTATTTTGGCAATTTTTTATTCTTTGAATCCCTTATTTTATTTATAAAAACTTAGTTACTAGTCATTAACTCAACAAATCACTATTGAATTCTTTTGGTAAATGAGGCATTCTGCTAGACCCTGAGGATACAGTGGTTGGCAAGACCATTCAAGGGCCCTCATCATGGGAGAAAATACGTTAAAAATATATAAGAAGGAGGGATGTCCATGTTGTCTGTCCACTGATTAGGAAATCTACCTGCCAATGCAGGGAATATGGGTTTGATCCCTGGTCCAGGAAGAGCCCGTATCCAGCACTGCAGCTAAGTCTGTGAGCTCAGCTACTGAGCCCACAGGCCACAACTACTGAAGTCCATGAACTCCAGAGCCCATGCTCCACACCAAGAGAAGCCACCACAGTGAGAAGCCTGAGCACTGCAAAGAAGACTACCCCCCACTCGCTACAACTGGAGAAAGCCCCTGTGCAGCAACAAAGACCCAGCGCAGCCGTAAGTACATTAATTAATTAAAAAGGAAAATATGCACAATGATCCATAAAAGTATGAATGTTCAAAATGTTGTGAGAGATATTAATAAACACACAAGAACATGCAACAGGAGGATTTGGATTTCTGAGTGACCAAGGAAGGTTGTCTGAGGAGGTGCCACGCTACCAGGTTGTTGGTATGGGAAGCAGCAGCTGTTCATGAATATACTGGGGAAAGAATTCTAGGCTTAGGGGAATCAAATATATAAGAGTCTTGTAGCAAGAGAGAAGCGATGGCTCATTCACTAAAAGCCTGTAATTATAATGTGACATCACAATTTACATGTACAACTTCTAAGATAATAATACACTTTACATGTAAATTTCCAATAATTTATTCAACAATTTATTTTTCAGATTGAGAAGCACTGTGTGATGCTTGGTACATAGGATACAATAATCAAGACAGAATGGTACATTTCTTAAAACTGAATACAAAATCAAACATACAAGGTGATAGGAACTATGGGGAACAATAGAAACAGTTAAAATGCCTGTGACCCAGACTGAAGAACATTAGGTAAATCTTGGAGGCAGTGACTCTCAGTTGAGATGTGAAGGTAGATTAAACACTGGGCATCTGAGTAGCTCCCAAAGCTCTTACATCGGCTGAGGCAGAACCCAACACTTGTGAACAAGTCTTGAAAATCATACTTTAGGTAGATTTTGAAATATGTTTCCCAAGGAAATCTTTTACAGATGGTTAATTTCTTGAATTTCATGAATATAATGTTGATTTTTAATAGGCTTGGCTAGAGACCTATTTCTGACTTTATTTCTAAATACATAGCCCATAATTTTTCCACTTATTGATATATATGTGGGTATATGTATATATACTTAGATATATATGTATATATATGTGATATAGAAATAAAGATATATATAGAGAGACATATTGTCAAAAAACACATTTCAAACTACATAATTTCTGTCTGAAATATCAAAACTTCATCCTGGAAATGTTGAGGGACTGCTGGTTAATGACAGAGCTAAGACTAGGCCACTTGGTCTGGTATTATAAATGCCTTGTCTTGAAAGGAGAAAGAGCAGCCCCCTTGAAAGAACTGTTATTGATTGGGTCCTTTCTTTGAATTGCTTAGAAACTGAAGTTGCCAGCAGAGATGCTATGAAGGATTTGTTGGAATCAACTTTGGTGAGATTTTCTTGGGAGAAATTTTGCAGCATATTTAATCAGGCAACCAAGAAACAACAGCTGCTTGTGTATGAAGCATCAGTAAAGCTGCTAAGATTTATATAATCTTTAGTGTTCAACAGATTGCTAGCATTTATAGGACAGTCAATGTTTGCCTATGCTCACATGCAGTCATATATGCCACCTTTCCCACTGCCTCTGAACTGAAGGATTTCTGAAAAGGGAAATACTTTAGAGAGGGATGGAATAAGAAGTAGAAGACAGAGTATTCAGTAGTCAAATAACTGGAAATTTGTCTAATTAAAAAGCAATGGAAGCAGTACCCACTTGTGATGGAAAAAAATAGTTACTTAATTTAGACCAAAGATATATTGATATCTATTCCCATAGCAGTAGAATCACTCCTCTGACATTATTCTTTTTAGCTAAATCAATGTAATAATATTTATATGTTCTGGTCTAAGTAAGGGGAAATTTCTAACTCTCGATGACTACTAGCCACTTCATTAGAAAGCTGATGGTTATCAAATGTCATTGGTTCCAATTTCCCGTAAATAGAACAACTGATGAATCCAGACAAAGGAACTTCGAGATGTAGACTTGAAGAAACTAGAACGGGAAAGTATCTTAGAGATTATTCAGGATATACTTCACATGTAACAAAAGAAGGTGCTGATGAGAAATGGAGATGATGCTACTGACAATAGTGAAAAATGACTCTTGGCCCAGTGATTTCTCCTTAATTTTCCTCTGCCTTAAATCAAGTTCCTCAGTATGACATGGAGGTTCTCAAGAAAATCTCCTTCTCCCATTCTAATCTTATTCTGCAGTTTCCTAATGCATTGGTTTTCCAACACATGTATCTCCTCAAAGGAATCCTTCTCATGCCCTCCTCAAAGGCCTGGTTTCACATAGTTTCTCTTTCTTTTCATTGAGGGTCCTCTTTCTTATTTATCATTTATTTCAAGATCCAAGTTAAAGCCCACCTCCTTGCAATCAGGACTCTGAGTTAAAGATGAGATCTACTTTATTCTGAGATAATAGAACATAAGGGGCTTCCCACGTGGCACTAGTGGTAAAGAATCCGCCTGCCAATGCAGGAGATGTAAGAGATGCAGGTTCAATCTCTGGGTCAGGAAGATCCCCCTGAGAAGGAAATGGCACCCTACTCCAGTATTCTTGCTGGGAGAATCTCATGGAAAGAGGAACCTGCCAAGCTATAGTCCATGAGTCACAAAGAGTCAGACATGACTGAGCATCTGAGCAAGGAATATAGAATATATGGTCCTCGTCACCTCCTTCAGCAGTGGTTTTACATTGCTTATTAGAGGCAGGATAATAGAATAGAAAAGCTTGGCAAGTATAGATTCAATATCTACTTTTACACTTTGCCCACTGCATATTCTATATGTCAGTAAAGATAGGTCCTACTTTTCTGTTGCTTTTGTTGTTTGTTCAAAATGTTGTGAGAGATATTAATAAACACACAAGAACATGCAACAGGAGGATTTGGATTTCTGAGTGACCAAGGAAGGTTGTCTGAGGAGGTGCCACGCTACCAGGTTGTTGGTATGGGAAGCAGCAGCTGTTCATGAATATACTGGGGAAAGAATTCTAGGCTTAGGGGAATCAAATATATAAGAGTCTTGTAGCAAGAGAGAAGCGATGGCTCATTCACTAAAAGCCTGTAATTATAATGTGACATCACAATTTACATGTACAACTTCTAAGATAATAATACACTTTACATGTAAATTTCCAATAATTTATTCAACAATTTATTTTTCAGATTGAGAAGCACTGTGTGATGCTTGGTACATAGGATACAATAATCAAGACAGAATGGTACATTTCTTAAAACTGAATACAAAATCAAACATACAAGGTGATAGGAACTATGGGGAACAATAGAAACAGTTAAAATGCCTGTGACCCAGACTGAAGAACATTAGGTAAATCTTGGAGGCAGTGACTCTCAGTTGAGATGTGAAGGTAGATTAAACACTGGGCATCTGAGTAGCTCCCAAAGCTCTTACATCGGCTGAGGCAGAACCCAACACTTGTGAACAAGTCTTGAAAATCATACTTTAGGTAGATTTTGAAATATGTTTCCCAAGGAAATCTTTTACAGATGGTTAATTTCTTGAATTTCATGAATATAATGTTGATTTTTAATAGGCTTGGCTAGAGACCTATTTCTGACTTTATTTCTAAATACATAGCCCATAATTTTTCCACTTATTGATATATATGTGGGTATATGTATATATACTTAGATATATATGTATATATATGTGATATAGAAATAAAGATATATATAGAGAGACATATTGTCAAAAAACACATTTCAAACTACATAATTTCTGTCTGAAATATCAAAACTTCATCCTGGAAATGTTGAGGGACTGCTGGTTAATGACAGAGCTAAGACTAGGCCACTTGGTCTGGTATTATAAATGCCTTGTCTTGAAAGGAGAAAGAGCAGCCCCCTTGAAAGAACTGTTATTGATTGGGTCCTTTCTTTGAATTGCTTAGAAACTGAAGTTGCCAGCAGAGATGCTATGAAGGATTTGTTGGAATCAACTTTGGTGAGATTTTCTTGGGAGAAATTTTGCAGCATATTTAATCAGGCAACCAAGAAACAACAGCTGCTTGTGTATGAAGCATCAGTAAAGCTGCTAAGATTTATATAATCTTTAGTGTTCAACAGATTGCTAGCATTTATAGGACAGTCAATGTTTGCCTATGCTCACATGCAGTCATATATGCCACCTTTCCCACTGCCTCTGAACTGAAGGATTTCTGAAAAGGGAAATACTTTAGAGAGGGATGGAATAAGAAGTAGAAGACAGAGTATTCAGTAGTCAAATAACTGGAAATTTGTCTAATTAAAAAGCAATGGAAGCAGTACCCACTTGTGATGGAAAAAAATAGTTACTTAATTTAGACCAAAGATATATTGATATCTATTCCCATAGCAGTAGAATCACTCCTCTGACATTATTCTTTTTAGCTAAATCAATGTAATAATATTTATATGTTCTGGTCTAAGTAAGGGGAAATTTCTAACTCTCGATGACTACTAGCCACTTCATTAGAAAGCTGATGGTTATCAAATGTCATTGGTTCCAATTTCCCGTAAATAGAACAACTGATGAATCCAGACAAAGGAACTTCGAGATGTAGACTTGAAGAAACTAGAACGGGAAAGTATCTTAGAGATTATTCAGGATATACTTCACATGTAACAAAAGAAGGTGCTGATGATAAATGGAGATGATGCTACTGACAATAGTCTGAAAAATGACTCTTGGCCCAGTGATTTCTCCTTAATTTTCCTCTGCCTTAAATCAAGTTCCTCAGTATGACATGGAGGTTCTCAAGAAAATCTCCTTTTCCCATTCTAATCTTATTCTGCAGTTTCCTAATGCATTGGTTTTCCAACACATGTATCTCCTCAAAGGAATCCTTCTCATGCCCTCCTCAAAGGCCTGGTTTCACATAGTTTCTCTTTCTTTTCATTGAGGGTCCTCTTTCTTATTTATCATTTATTTCAAGATCCAAGTTAAAGCCCACCTCCTTGCAATCAGGACTCTGAGTTAAAGATGAGATCTACTTTATTCTGAGATAATAGAACATAAGGGGCTTCCCACGTGGCACTAGTGGTAAAGAATCCGCCTGCCAATGCAGGAGATGTAAGAGATGCAGGTTCAATCTCTGGGTCAGGAAGATCCCCCTGAGAAGGAAATGGCACCCTACTCCAGTATTCTTGCTGGGAGAATCTCATGGAAAGAGGAACCTGCCAAGCTATAGTCCATGAGTCACAAAGAGTCAGACATGACTGAGCATCTGAGCAAGGAATATAGAATATATGGTCCTCGTCACCTCCTTCAGCAGTGGTTTTACATTGCTTATTAGAGGCAGGATAATAGAATAGAAAAGCTTGGCAAGTATAGATTCAATATCTACTTTTACACTTTGCCCACTGCATATTCTATATGTCAGTAAAGATAGGTCCTACTTTTCTGTTGCTTTTGTTGTCCTGACTCTTTGCAACTCGTATTGAGGTACACTACACCGGGCTTCCTCTTCCTTCACTATCTCCTGGAGTTTGCTCAAAACCATGTCCATTGAGTCAGTGATGCCATCCAACCATCTCATTCTTTGTTGTCCCCTTCTCCTCTTGCCCTCAATCTTTCCCAACCAGGGTCTTTTCCAATGAGTTGGCTCTTTGTGCCAGGTGGCCAAAGTATTGGAGCTTCAGCATCAGTCCTTACAATGAATATTCAGGGTTGATTTCCTTTATAATTGACTGGTTTGATCTTCTTGCAGTCTCAAGATTCATATCCAGCACCACAGTTCAAAAGCATCAATTATTTGGTGCTCAGCCTTCTTTATAGCTCAACTCTCACATCCATACAAGACTAATGGAAAGAACATAGCTTTTATATGGACTTTTGTTGGCAAAGTGATATCTCTGCTTTTTAATATGCTATCTAAGTTTGTAATAGCTTTTCTTCTAAGAAGCAAGCATCTTTTAATTTCATGGCTGCAGTCACTGTCTAGAGTGATTTTGGAGCCCAAAAAATAAAATCTGTCACTGTTTCCACCTTTTCCCCATTCATTTGCCATGAAGTGGTGGGATCGGATGCCATGATCTTTGTTTCCTGAGTGTTGAGTTTTAATCCAGCTTTTTCACTTTCTTCTTTTTCCTTCATTAAAAGTCTCTTTAGTTCCTCTTTTCTACCATTAGGGTGGTATCATCTGCATATCTTAGACTGCTGATATTTCTCCTGGCAATCTTGATTCCAGCTCAAGCTTCATTTAGGCTGACATTTTGCATGATGTACTCTGCATACAAGTTAAAAAAGCAGGGTGATATTGTGCAGTCTTGACGTATTCCTTTCCCAATTTTGAACCAGTCCATTGTTCCACATCTGGTTCTAACTGACTCACAGACAGGTAAGGTGGTCTGGTAGTCCCATTTCTTTAAGAGTTTTCCACAGTTTGTAGTGATCCACACAGTCAAAAGTTTTACTGTGGTAAGTGAAGCAGAAGTAGACTTTTTATTTTTTATTTTTTTAATTTTTTTTATTTTTTGACTTTTTCTTTTTTAATTCCCTTGCTTTTTCTATGAGCCAATGGATGTTGGCAATTTGATCTCTAGTTCCTCTGCTTTTTCTAAAACCAGCTTGAACATCTGGAATTTCTCAGCTCATATACTGTTGAAGCCTAGGCTGAAGAATTTTGAGTGTTAACTTGCTAGCATGTAAAAATTGTGCAATTGTGTGGTAGTTTGAGCATTCATTGGCATTGCCCTTCTTTGGGATTGGAATTAAAACTGACCTTTTCCAGTTCTATGGCCACTGCTGACTTTTCTGAATTTGCTGGCATTTCGAGGGCATCACTTTAACAGAATCATCCTTTAGGATTTGAAATAGACCAGATGAAATTCCAATACCGCCACTAGCTTTCTTCCTATGTTCTCAGATTTCTATTCCTAGTTCCCAAAACATGACCTATCTGATTCTGAGATACTTTACTTAGTGATTGTCCTATAACCTTTCTTCCAACGTAAACTCTTAAGATTACACATTTAATTATATATTATTAGTTTACTTATATTTATTCTAATCTGCCTACCTTTGAAACCATAGTTATTCAGTGTGTAAGACTTTGATGATAAGCGCCTTAGAGTTATATTCTTCTGAATAGTCTATCTGCTCTAATTCGGGTAAATAAATTTAGTGAAAAGGACTTCTTTTCTTAAAGAGGACATGAATATTTCATATAATATTCCAAATGTTAGGATTTTTAAATGCCCGATATAGATAAGTGGGAAATTTATTGTACACTCAGTGAGGTTTTACACATATAATCTTGTGTTATACATACCTGTGTCATGTGTAATTTTATGTTACATATACCTATTTTAAAACTCATTAATTACAAATCCACTTAATTGAACTAAATTTAAAGCAGATAAATTCAACAATAAACTTGGTTCCATCTACCTGTATCCCTCTGTATATTGATCTCTCTTCAGTACAATAAGGGATATTATATTGATGTATATGTTATCAGTACAGTAAATACTGGGGATATATTTAATAATAATAAATTATCATTAATTATTAATAAGGGATATTGTTTATTAATAATAGTTAATAAAGCATAGAAACAAATTAAAATAAAAAGGATTTACCAATATTCCTTCCACTCTGATAAACTGTTTCGATATTACTATTAATATTTTAAATTTTCTTATTTTTCTTCCATTCTTCATTCCTGAGAAGAAATAAGTTTACACTGTGATCAGAAAGAGGTAGTGGTTGATTCAAGGAAGACTTGAGGTTAAGGGACATTAGGAAAACACTGTGTTTATAAATTATTTCCTTTTTTGCTATCTTTACCTTTTGCATCACCTCATCCTTTTTTTGAGAGAAAATGTCATGAGGGAAAAATTTCAGTTGGAGAAAAATTTGGAAATGTCCAGGCCCTTCATGATCTCCAAAATTGGGGGGTGGGTGTGTCGGGCTTTAGCCGCATCCTCGTGGAATGGAATCCTTTCCCTGCCTTCCATCTTTCTTTCTTCTTACACTCTTACTCCCTGGCTGTGATCTCCCCATCTCTTTCTCCCTTTTTGCAATCATTTTAATTTTTTTCATAATTTCACAGCGTCTGTGACTCCGACAAAATGAAGCAGAGTTGGAAGAAGCAGGGCACTAAAGAAACTTGGATTTTAGGCATTTTGCTGTTACAATCTGAACACAACAGTGCATTTAGAGGTAGACATTTCTTGTGCAGAGGTATATGTCTCCATTTAGGCCAGAAGATAAGGACATTTTCATAGCATAGAGAAATTGCTTTGAGTCTTTCCAGGAAATACACTATATAAAAAAAGAGACATTAACACAGAAAGTGTAGTGAGAGAAACCTTCAGTATTTCTGCTAAATAAAGAACTTCTGGGCTCAAATGATATCCATGATCACCTTGGTGTCTTTGGCTCAGAATGGCTAAGAAGTGACTAATGGGTCATGTTCAGAGACTGGGATTTTTTACCTATTACAACAAAAGCATTGTCATTTATTTCAACATTTCCCTTTTGCAAAGGCTGCTTGCTCCAGATTCTTCACAGAGAAGTCCTCAGGAAGGCCCTTACAAAATTTATTTCTAAACATAGCCTTGGAAATACTGTTGAAGGCAGGTGAATCTTTTACCCAGAACTTTCTGACTGTGATCTTCAGCACTGCTCAAACTGATGGAAAGGCAGTCCAATCCTCCATGTTTCTCTGACTTGAGAGAAGATAGTAAGCCTTCTCAATGAAGGGCATGCCTACTTATTTTGATACAACATATCACTCAGATGGCAGGGTTCTCCCGATTCTAAACCTCCAAAGTTGCTGTCACACTGAAAAATGCAGTCTCTTTACCAAAATCTAAAGGTTCCTCTTTGCCTGGCCCCCGATTACCTTGCTAAACTCACTTCTCACCACTTGGTCTGCTCTTCATCCCCTCTGGTCAGAGTGGCTTTCCAAGTAGGATAACTCATTTATCCCCATTTTTCCATGAATATCCCAGGAACCCTATCAGTCCTTGGCGCCCTGGAGCACTTGCTCTTCCCTCTTCCAAGAGTTCTCGGAACGCACCTATTTCCTCCTCGTGGCCTTTGCACTTGTGAGCTTCTCTCCTTGGAAAGATGTTTCTTCATGTCTTCACACAGTTCTGCTCTCTTTTTTAAACTTTGCTCAAATATCACTCCTCCTTTACCAATCCATTTCAGAATAGTATTTTCTGCTATCACTTGCTGTCGCCTAAATCCATCTCTCTCATGCACCTTTGAACATCTATTGCCATCTGAAATTGTGCTTGGCTTATGTTTGCAGCTGGTTTCAACAAGCCCTATGAATTCAACGACTTAGTAACTTTTATTTCTTTTTTCACAGCATCTAGAAGAGAGCTTTGAGCTTAGCAGGTGCTCAACAAGCATTCGTTGAAAGACTAAGTGAATACAAATTGAGAAATTTCATTAGTACTTTGGTGAAAAAAGTTAATTTTTTGTACTCAGTTTATTTTCTAAATGCTCGCCCATAAATTTGGATAAATTACATAATTTGCAACAAATAGGAAACTAGAAATGACCAACGGAACAATAGCTCCGAAAAAGATGACTAGTAGAAATCCTTCACAATTTTAGAATACAAAGACTTCACAAATTTCCAACGTGCAGTTATTTTTTTTTCCCTCCGAGCTATTTGTCATGCTGGTAGAATGAATGACCTTTATTGTATGGTATTTCTGAGATTACAAATGGCAAGAGTGCAGCCATATAAGGCATCAATACAGTAACCAAAGTCAGTCTCCTATTCTGAGTCATACTTTGACTAGCAAGTAAAAAACAAAGAAAAGAAAGAAAGAAAAAAAAATTATACTGATTGTATGTAACGCAAGGGATGGAAGGGCCTAGAAGAGAGGGCTGGTGAGAGAAAATTACATACAGATCCTTTTGTTTTAAGTATCTTTTAGCAAATTTCCTTTAATTGCAAAGTAGGGATCCTGATAAATTGATTTTAAAAATGTGATAATGGTAACAATTAATCTCTTCCTCCCCTCAGTCCCCTAGCACTTGGTGTTGGCTTTATAAGAGCACTTAACAATGTATCTGGAAAAAGAAATACATGCAAGAGGATCTTCCTTATTCAATAGATTGTGAAGTCCAGAAAACTAACAGGGCTCTGATTCACTATTTTCTTTCTTTTTTTTTAATATTATATTTACATATTATTTTATTTGCTATAGCATTTGTAATTGGGAAGCAGTAAGTAGTCAATAAAAGTTGGTTGAATTGATTAGAATAATTGGAATCAAGGAGAGAGAATGGCAGAAAGAGAAAAGTGTTTTTTATAGATAAGCCCTCTCAATTTCCTCCTCCTTTCATTTATAAAGAAATAAAAATGAAACGAAAACAGGAGCTTTTGAGCCTTCTGGGTATATAGGCAATATTCAAAAGAGAGTGGCAGGGGAGTTGAGTCATTAAATAAATCATTTCAAAAAGTCTTCACTGATTATCCTGGGATGTATGATATATTCCTATTTCTCTACATCTTTGTTGATACTCTAGCTTGGCTATCTTTTCAAACATTTTTACATGTTAGATGTGTAAAATAATGATCTCTCTTTTGCAGTTTGGATTGCCTTGATTATCAGTGAGATTGTTGTTATATTTATTTCTCTTTTATTTCTTTGTCTATAAACTGTATTTCTATATATTTTGCCCTCTTGGAGGCTTGTGTTTTCTCTTTTTTTCTAATGAAGGAGCTTTCTACACATCCTGGATGTTGATCCAGAATGTTAATGATGCCTTTGCTAAGCCTATCTTTAAAAACTGTTTGTGTTCATTTATATGATGGCAAAGGAGGTAATTAATTTCTTTGACTTTCTAGGTTTTCTATTTTTCTTAAGGAAGCCTTTCTTTACTGTAAAATTATAAGATAGTCTCCTGCATTTTTCATAATATTTATATAGTTTAGTTTCAGCTCTTTGATTCATCAGAAATTTGAGCTTGGTGTATATTTGAGTTACAGCCTTACTTTATTATTTTCTTAATAAATAGCCAATTATATGTGTGATTATTATCATTACTGCATGATTTATTTAATAGTCCTTCTTTTCCCAAGAGATTTGAAATGTCATGAATCTGGTCTATTCCTGTAATAACAATATTACCTTTTGGTAAAATTTGTTGAATACACTTAATTATTTTTCTTCTATTTGAACTTGAAATAAATTGTCAAATTCTATGAATTCCTTTTTATGTTTTGATTCAATGTATTAAGATCATCAATTACTATGGGAATATTTTCTGTCTATAATAATACACTTTCCTGTTCGTAAATTTGGTATGCTCCTCAATGTATTTACAATGTTCTGTTTGATAGTTTTCTTATGGTAAACCCTGAGATTTTTATATTGAATGTGTTCCTAAACATTTTATTCCATTTTTTGATATTGCAAATAGGATCCTTTTCTTCTATTACTGTTTCTTTTTAAATTTGGTTACTTTTGGTATGCAGAAAAATTATTCATTAAATACATATATATTAATATATAGATTATAGGTATCTATGATATCTATATATAGAGAGAATCTGCCCTTTTAGTTACTTCTAAATATAACAATAGAAAATTCCCTGAATTAACGGAGCTTATATTCTCATGGGAGTGATGCACAATACATAATACACCTAGCATGCATGGGTGAATGCTCAGTCCTGTCCGACTCTTTTTAACCCCATGGACTGTAGCTCACCATGCTCCTCTGTCTATGGAATTTTCAAGGCAAGACTACTGGAGTGGGCTGCCATTTCCTTTCTACATCCATTAAGTTCATTCGCTCAATCATGTCCGACTCTTTGCAACCTCATGAACCACAGCATGCCAGGTCTCCCTGTCCATCACCAACTCCCGGAGTCCACCCAAACCCATGTCCATTGAGTCGGTGATGCCATCCAACCATCTTATCCTCTGTCGTCCCCTTCTCCTCCTGCCCTCAGTCCCTCCCAGCATCAGGGTCTTTTCAAATGAGTCAGCTCATCACATCAGGTGGCCAAAGTACTGGAGTTTCAGCTTCAGCATCAGTCCTTCAAATGAACATCCAGGCCTGATCTCCTTAGGATGGACTGGTTTGATCTCCTTGCAGTCCAAGGGACTCTCAAGAGTCTTCTCCAACACCACAGTTCAAAAGCATCAGTTCTTTGGTCCTCAGCTTTCTTTATAGTCAACTCTCATATCCATACATGACTACTGGAAAAAACCATAGCCTTAACTAGACAGACCTTTGTTGGCAAAGTAATGTCTCTGCTTTTTAATATGCTGTCTAGGTGGGTCATAATTGTCCTTCCAAGGAGTTAGCGTCTTTTGATTTTAGTATGCAAAATAAATAAGAGTTTATAAGGTGAAACTACTATGATTAAAGAAAAACCAGCAAAGAATAAAAAAAATGCTGGAAGTATTAGGCATTAGTGGGATCATGCAAGATAAAAGTCAGTGCAGAAGTGATGTGGAGTGGAGGATCCAAAGGTGGTTAGAGACTTAGCTCTATGGATATGGGAGGAAAGAGTGTAAAGGTTCAAATATGAGGGTGTGCCCAGTGCATTTGAATAGCAGTAATCAGACCACTGTGGCTGAGGCAGAGTGAACAACAAGCAGAGAGCAGATGAGGTTAGGTAGGTTATGGGAGAAGACCATACAAAGCTCTGGAGAAAGGGACATTGGCTGTAACTTTGTGTGGAATGGAGAGCCATTAGTATTTGAAGAGAAGGGCAAAATTTTCCAACTTCCAATTCAAAAGGATCACTCTGATGGCTATTTGAAGAATTCATGACAGAGACCGAAGAATCTGTAAAATCAGTGAGACTACATAGGAGATTTTTCAGTAATGCAGGCAAGACATGATGTGGCATAAACATGTCCCCTTCTTAAACCACCCTCCCACCTCCCCTCACCTATGTCTGATTCATGTTGATGTATGGCAGGGACCATCGCAATATTGTAAGTAACTATCCTCCAATTAAAAAAAAAAAAAAAGGACATGACGTGGGTCCAGCCCAGATTGATCTGAGAAATGTCCAAAGTGAGGGGATGCTTTGAAGTTAGGGAACATAATTTGTCCTGCTGGACTGGCAGGGAAATGTGAAAGGGAGGCGTCACAGCTGACATCCTCATGTCATTGTTTTTTCCCCTCACAACTTGAAGCTGGAGTATTAATCAACTGAGATCACTCAAGTTTGGAGGTGGGGTAGACATTCTGTGTTTGATGTGGTGAATTTGTGTGATGACTGTGGACAGTTTGATGTAATTGTCAGGAAGGCAGTTGGATACACAGGTCTGGGGTACAGCTAAGGGTACAAAATTGGGACATTGATAGTTTTCTTATGGTAAACCCTGAGATTTTTATATTGAATGTGTTCCTAAACATTTTATTCCATTTTTTGATATTGCAAATAGGATCCTTTTCTTCTATTACTGTTTCTTTTTAAATTTGGTTACTTTTGGTATGCAGAAAAATTATTCATTAAATACATATATATTAATATATAGATTATAGGTATCTATGATATCTATATATAGAGAGAATCTGCCCTTTTAGTTACTTCTAAATATAACAATAGAAAATTCCCTGAATTAACGGAGCTTATATTCTCATGGGAGTGATGCACAATACATAATACACCTAGCATGCATGGGTGAATGCTCAGTCCTGTCCGACTCTTTTTAACCCCATGGACTGTAGCTCACCATGCTCCTCTGTCTATGGAATTTTCAAGGCAAGACTACTGGAGTGGGCTGCCATTTCCTTTCTACATCCATTAAGTTCATTCGCTCAATCATGTCCGACTCTTTGCAACCTCATGAACCACAGCATGCCAGGTCTCCCTGTCCATCACCAACTCCCGGAGTCCACCCAAACCCATGTCCATTGAGTCGGTGATGCCATCCAACCATCTTATCCTCTGTCGTCCCCTTCTCCTCCTGCCCTCAGTCCCTCCCAGCATCAGGGTCTTTTCAAATGAGTCAGCTCATCACATCAGGTGGCCAAAGTACTGGAGTTTCAGCTTCAGCATCAGTCCTTCAAATGAACATCCAGGCCTGATCTCCTTAGGATGGACTGGTTTGATCTCCTTGCAGTCCAAGGGACTCTCAAGAGTCTTCTCCAACACCACAGTTCAAAAGCATCAGTTCTTTGGTCCTCAGCTTTCTTTATAGTCAACTCTCATATCCATACATGACTACTGGAAAAAACCATAGCCTTAACTAGACAGACCTTTGTTGGCAAAGTAATGTCTCTGCTTTTTAATATGCTGTCTAGGTGGGTCATAATTGTCCTTCCAAGGAGTTAGCGTCTTTTGATTTTAGTATGCAAAATAAATAAGAGTTTATAAGGTGAAACTACTATGATTAAAGAAAAACCAGCAAAGAATAAAAAAAATGCTGGAAGTATTAGGCATTAGTGGGATCATGCAAGATAAAAGTCAGTGCAGAAGTGATGTGGAGTGGAGGATCCAAAGGTGGTTAGAGACTTAGCTCTATGGATATGGGAGGAAAGAGTGTAAAGGTTCAAATATGAGGGTGTGCCCAGTGCATTTGAATAGCAGTAATCAGACCACTGTGGCTGAGGCAGAGTGAACAACAAGCAGAGAGCAGATGAGGTTAGGTAGGTTATGGGAGAAGACCATACAAAGCTCTGGAGAAAGGGACATTGGCTGTAACTTTGTGTGGAATGGAGAGCCATTAGTATTTGAAGAGAAGGGCAAAATTTTCCAACTTCCAATTCAAAAGGATCACTCTGATGGCTATTTGAAGAATTCATGACAGAGACCGAAGAATCTGTAAAATCAGTGAGACTACATAGGAGATTTTTCAGTAATGCAGGCAAGACATGATGTGGCATAAACATGTCCCCTTCTTAAACCACCCTCCCACCTCCCCTCACCTATGTCTGATTCATGTTGATGTATGGCAGGGACCATCGCAATATTGTAAGTAACTATCCTCCAATTAAAAAAAAAAAAAAAGGACATGACGTGGGTCCAGCCCAGATTGATCTGAGAAATGTCCAAAGTGAGGGGATGCTTTGAAGTTAGGGAACATAATTTGTCCTGCTGGACTGGCAGGGAAATGTGAAAGGGAGGCGTCACAGCTGACATCCTCATGTCATTGTTTTTTCCCCTCACAACTTGAAGCTGGAGTATTAATCAACTGAGATCACTCAAGTTTGGAGGTGGGGTAGACATTCTGTGTTTGATGTGGTGAATTTGTGTGATGACTGTGGACAGTTTGATGTAATTGTCAGGAAGGCAGTTGGATACACAGGTCTGGGGTACAGCTAAGGGTACAAAATTGGGACACATCAGCAGAGATGATGTTTGGAACTGTGAATGTGAATGAAATCTCCAAGGAAATGAAAATAAGAAAAAGAAGCGACCTTAGAGGCGTGAGGTATGAGACATCCTAATGAGCAAAAGGGACCAACAGGAAGTGACCAGGGAGATAGGAAGAAAGTCTGCAGAATGTGGCATCCTGGACACCAAGTGCAGAAAGTATATCAATGGACAGGAAGAACAGTTCTCAGATACCTTTGACTGAGGTGTGTTGGAAATTTAAAATCCTGATTTCAAAAGAAATTTTATAGGTTTTTTTTTCTTTCACAGAAACTTTTCATGGTACAGAAAGTGCCAGCAGCCAGAGGAAGACACCTGTCCTGATCCGCATGTGGAGTCATAAGCAGTCATTTTCTAACTTGGCAGGGCTCCCGGCAGTGACATTTCCAACACCACCTAGAGGACCAGGAAATTCAGTCAGGCTGGCAGCACCAGAGGTGGGCCTGATCAGATCCCTCTCGGCAAGTCCTTATGCAAAAAATGAGGGGAATGGAGGGCCCTGGGCAGTAATCCCGAAATGCTGTAGAGAATTTTTTTGGAGGTTAACTGCTGATTTGCAAACATGCAAACTTTTCAAGATTTGGTTTGCTTGGATTTGGAAGGAAACTGAAAAAAAGATATGGAGGGGAGGATAGGTTTCATTCCTTTCCTACTCTAACTACTCACATGAAATGAAGAGGAACGTTGAGGAAATGAATCGTAATGATTGAAACCCCTCCTATCTAGAAACCTATTTTCCTCTATTACATGGGTATTTCAAATAATCAGATCCCCGAATATCTTCGAGTTCTCCTTTTCATGGCTGGGTAGCTTTCCTCTTTCTCTCCCTTCCTTCCCACCTGCCTTCTGCTTCACTGTCCTTCCCTTTCCTTCCTTCCTTCCTTTTGTTTCTTTCTTCCTTTCTTTCTTTCTCTCTCCTTCTTCCTCTCCCTCCTTTCCTTCCTTTCTTTCATCAACAAATAATTATTAAATACACACAATATTCCAGGCCCTTAGGACACTTCATTTAAATTTTACAGATGCTGTCCCTGCCCTCATGGAACTTAGTCTGGAAGGGAAGTCAGGCAATCAATTAAAACTTACAAAAAGTGTTATATAATTGCAGCAATTGATACCTATGTGCTACAAAATGTGATACCATATTACATTAATGTTTAACATTTCTGTAAGGTTAAGGAAGATTTTCAAGAAGGAAATAATATTTAAGCTGAGATAAGAAGAATAGATAGCTTAAAAAATAATCCCAATTATAGAAGCTTTCCAGAAAATGGAAAGAGCTTATGTGAAGACACAGAAGACAACAAAACAATCTCCAATACATTCTGGATTTAGATCCACAGTCATCAGAGAGTGAAAGGTACTCTTTCTGCCATTGTCTTTGGAATCCTATTTGAGAAGAAAAAAATCTGCCAGGAAGCATCACAGAAATTGTCAGTATAGGGTAACCTCAATATATTTTTACCCCCAAACTTAGATGACTTCTTAGAAACTAAAAGAACAAATAGCAGTAAATAATGCTCAGAAGGTCTTTAATGTGGCTATAAAAATTAGACTACTGATCCAATTTATACTATATAAACCACGATTGGCAGTAGGAGAAGAGGACAACAGAGGATGAGACGGTGGGATGGCATCACTGACTGAATGGACATGAGTTTGAGTAAACTCCAGGAGTTGGTGATGGACAGGGAAGCCTGGCGTGCTGCGGTCTATGGGGTCATGAAGAGTCAGACATGAAACTGAGTGACGGAACTGAACTGAACTGAAAACACGATTACTCTGTTAATACATGATCATTTGCATCCCCAGTGTAGAAGTACACTTGTTACAGTGTAAGTTTGACTGCATCATAGAGACTCAAAGCAACAGAAGTTTAAACATGGTGGAAGTTTGATTTTCTCTTGTCTATCAGTCTAAGCATACCTGAATCAGGATGCTTGTTCCATGCACAATGTTGAAGACATGGTCTCCTCGTATCTTGCTCTTTAGAATGTTGCCCCCTCCTCTTCATGTTTCAAGAAGACTCAAAAGAAGAGAAAAAAAGTTAGAGAGAGATACAGATTTTCCCTTTGAGAGGCACAGTTCAGAGTTTTTTCACATCATTTTTGTTGTTAAATCACTCCCTGGATGGACTTTGTCACAAAGCCACACCTAGGCTGAGAAATACAGTCATTATTGTGGCCAGTCATATGCCCAAATGAAAAATAGGAAAAGGTGATAGCAGATAATCGGAGGAAGCAAGCGTTCACTGCAACAATGAGAAAAGATAAAAGCACTATGATAACCTGAAGGATTTAAGAACACTGAGACTAAATTCCTGGCCTCAAGAATGCCAGGATCCAATGGATGAGAAAGGCAGCAGATATGTTGTAGAAAGGAGGCAATGTTTTGGAAACAAAGACTGGCCATGAATGGATTCTGTTTGGGGAATTATTATTACAGAAAAGATAGTATAGGTCAGTTGGTAAATCATCTGCCTGCAATGCAGGAGACCCGGGTTCAATTCTTGGTAGGGAAGATCCCCTGGAGAAGGAAATGGCAACCCACTCCAGTATTCTTGCCTAGAGAATCCCATGGACAGAGGAGCCTGACAGGCTACATTCCACGGGATCGCAAGAGTCAGACACGACTTAGTGACTGAACTACTACCAGAGCTGAATTCAGAAGTGCATGTGTGTTTCAGATTTCAACTGGAAAAGAAGGGTAAAAACCTTTCATAAACAGGATACCCTATTACAGCAACTTCTTTGATGGACATATATGTGCTTAATGCTGCTTCCACTCTTTGTAGCCAGATGATTTAAAAAATAATCTTAGCTACAAGTCTTAGTTAAAATAATGAGTCTTATCTAGATTAATGTGAAAGTGAATTCTGAAAATTTTGAATCATAACTAGTGCATTCCTAAGTGCTGAGATTGCACTTGATGAAACTAACAGAAAGATAAAGCTGAGATTCTTCTTAGAACTATTAATCCACAAAGTATGTAGCCATAAACATAACTTTTCCTTTTATATTCAGAAGACACCCCCAAAGGAAGGTAAACAGTGAAGTATGATCTGTAAAATAATCCATCTCGAGAACATCACAACTCATAAAAATTGGATGAACTAAACTCTGACATGATGAGAAAATAATAATCATAATTTCCACTAGTATATCAATTTGTTTTTTAAAGTATATTTTACATACACTTTCAGGTGACATTCAACATAAATCTATGCTATAGGTACAAATAACATTGTTATCTCATTTTTAAGGGTAAGAAAACTAAAGTTAAAAGATATTTTCCAGGCAAGAGTACTGGAGTGGGGTGCCATTGCCTTCTCCAATTAAACAGACACTCAATATCAAATATGAAGAGTTTCAGAGATGAGACTCAAACCCAAGACAGAACAAGAACACATAATCAGTGTTTGGGAAAATAAAATTGTCTGTGAATGTATTCTTAGGTGGAGGACAAAAGTCAAACCTAAACATAAAGGGTTAAAGAGTAATCATCTAAATATATTCCCCAACAGCCCTTTAACTTTTTTTGTTGTTGTTCTATGAACACAGTTGCAAAAGAAATTTAAGCAAAAATGTTGTAGTTCCTGAGAATTCTAGAGAAGCTGGGACCCCCTCTTTCATTATCTTAATTTACGTTTACATTTTCCCAAGATTGGCAAGTTAGAATATTCTGATATGAGATTTATTCTTACAGAGATAATGTTATAATCCATTCAATTTATTCACAATATTTATTTTATTATTATTATTATTTTTTTAAGAATCTTGTTTCTTTATTATCAATTGTTCACTTCCCTCTTCTGCAACTTGAAAACTCTTCAAAAATGAAAGGAGAGCAATTTTAGGGCTCACTTTGTATCCCTTTTCTCAGGGATCATTGTACTTTGTTGCCAAATATACAGTTGTGGACAATGCAATTTAGTCATGATATTTAAAAAAATTGTTGTTACAGGGGGGCTTTTGATAGAAATGTAGTCATAATTTACCAAGATACTGTTAAGTCATATTAATTGAGGATGACTATTTTGGTCAATTAGTTAGTCTGAATTTAGAACACTTATTTAATATTTTAGTAAATATTTTAGTAAATAATAATGTATAGTATAATTGGACATTCTGCCGGGTATATTTAACAAATGCTTTCAACTTGCAGAACATGCAAACAATGCCTAAAGGTTTTAAAAATAAATCTATACTCTGATGTAAAATATCTATTTGCTTAAGTAATCGTTATCCTTCAAACTTGTAAACATCACAGGGAACTTTTAAAAAAGGGAAATATTCATAATTTAAATTATTGAAATGAGTGAAGTTACATGTATTGAAGCCAATATATATCATGATATCTTCAAAATACACAAATCACTAATGGTAAAGTTTCTGTTCCTTGAAGAACTCTATACACCATACACACACATACACATATATGTGGTTGTGTACATAAATCAACCTCAGATCCATGCGGAAATGCAGGTTTTATCATTCCCACTTTATAGATGTGAGTGTTGAGGGTTAAAATGATTAAGTGACTTCACCAAAATCCCATAGCTTGTAAGTGCGGGAGAAACAGTTAAGCCCACATGTGTACAGTTTTACAATCTATATCTTTTCCACTATATCCACAACTTCTTTCTATGTATGCAAATGACTAAGAAAAGTTTACCGTCACAAGAACAGTGAGGTTGATAACAGTATTCTATTTCTTGACTCAGGTGTTAATTAATATTATTAATATTCTGTACTCTTTTTTTTTTTTTTGCCTTTGTACTTCTTGGTATGTGAGATAGAATTTCACAATAAAATGATAAATTTGTGTCTTCTAGAGCAAGATTGTTGGAACAAAGCAATTTGTATCCTGGTTGGGTTTTGCTTCTAAGTAAATTGAGAATGGGGCCTCAATTTACAGTAAGCATTGGCTATTGTAGTAAGGCAGTGTATTGTGGGAAGATCTCATTTATGTTAATTTGGGAGATGTAGATCTGGGGAAGGGAAAGTGGTGAGTGAGTCAAAGAGGAAAACATTTATTTCCAATGATATGCCTGTCAGTGCATTAGCACTCATTTAATCTTCAAAACAACCATTAACAGTAATTATTATGATGCCCGTGTTAGAGGAGGTCAGTACATTTCCCACAATTAAGTGGCTAACCATTGATTTACATATGCATCTGTCTGACAACGAAGTCTGAGTCGATCTTGAGAGAAGAAAGGATTCAACAGTTAAGAGCAATCAGATAAGATGATGGACATGAGTCATTGGCCCCCAAAGTATTTGTTCTGTATTCCTTTCTGAAATTTTACTTATTGGGATGGTTTGAAATAGCTGTCATCTAGAATGACAAAGTGGGATTAAAACACCACCAATGGGACTTCCCTGGTGGCACAGTAGGTTAGACTCCGCCTGCCAAAGTAGGGAACATGGGTTCGATCTCTGGTCAGAGAAGATTCCACATGTTGCAGGGCAACTAAGCCTGTGTGCCACAACTACTGAGTCTGTGCTCTACAACTGGGAGCCTCGACTACCAGGCCTGAGTGCTGTAACTTCACTGAATCCCATGTGTCAAGAGTCTGTGCTCTACAAAAAGAGAAGCCATCACAAAGAGAAGCCTTTGCATCACAGCTAGAGAGTAGCTCCCACTCGCTGCAACTAGAGAAAGCCCACGAAAAATGATGAAGACCCAGAGTAGCCAAAATAAATAAATAAAACGGGGTCTCTGGTAGCTCAGTCGGTAAAGAATCTACCTGCAATTCAGGAGACCAGGGTTTGAACTCTGGTAGGGGAAGATCCCCTGGAGAAGGAAATGGCAACCCACTCCAGTATTCTTGCCTGGAAAATCCCATGGAGAGAGTAGCCTGGTGGGCTGCAGTTTATAGGGTCATGAGTTGGACACAACTTAGTGACTAAACCATATATATATGTATATACACACACATATATAAGCACTACTAACATCAGAAACGGAGAAGGCAATGGCACCCCACTCCAGTACTCTTGCCTGGAAAATCCCATGGACAGAGGAGCCTGGTGGGCTGCAGTCCATGGGGTTGTGAAGAGTCAGATACGACTGAGTGACTTCCCTTTCACTTCTCACTTTCATGCATTGGAGAAAGAAATGGCAACCCACTCCAGTGTTCTTGCCTGGAGAATCCGAGGGACGGGGGAGCCTGGTGGGCTGCCGTCTGTGGGATCGCACAGAGTCGGCCACGACTGAAGCGACTTAGCAGCAGCAGCAGCAGCAACATCAGAAAGGTTGGGTACAAGATGATGCCACAGGAAAACCAGTCATCTGCACACGGGCTGTCACTAACATGAGTGGGATGATATTGGTCTTTTGGGTAAACTGTCTTCTGTGACCAGCTCTAGGTCCAAATTCTGGGATCCAGTTGGACTGGTCACTTTATTTAAGTTCTGTGACATTTAGCTTCTCCTTTATGTAAAAACAAGAGAGCTTTGCATACGAACTCCACCTGTAAAGACCTTTACAGACTGTTAGACATTCTAATTTTAGGATTCCAGTGCCCGATTTGCAACAAGTCTAGCCATTTCAACTACACCACTACTTTCTAATTGAGATTCATTTCATCTGTGACTTTTGCCCCAGTTTTATAGAAGATAATCAAAGGAAAATGGGGTTTGCTGTATCTAAATTACCTTTGGAGCAATCTCGCTAAAATGCACACGATGGATAAAATGAAGAATGGAAATATAATTTGAACCCTAACTTTCTGATTGTGCATTCAGCCTTCCAATTGCTATCTTCAGTGTACCAATTCAGTTTAGTTCAGGGTTATGGAGTCTTAATTTGGTAAGAGATTTTCTGGATCAGAATCCCACATAATTGGCATAAGGTTATTGACTTCTCTGACCTATGCTTGTTGATAATTTGCTGTCTTGGTTTTCCTTACTAGAATAGGATCATTTTTCATGATTTATTTACATCCCAACTTGTTCCAAACGGTATAAATAGACTCCCAAGAATATCAACTGAGGGGAACAGAAATATGTAGAAACAACCTGAAGCCTGTCTCATGTCATATTATGTCCGACTCTTTGTGACCCCACAGAGTCAAAGGAAAGTGGCTGCAAAATCGCTCCTGTTGCTTGCCACCTCCCTTTGACTCACTGCTGATGGAGAATCACCTTGCAATGTGACTCAGATGTCACAAAATAAAGTTTGGAAAGTTATTTGTTCAAAACATCAATGACTGGACAGTAGGCTGAGAGCCATGAACACAGATACCTGCAGAACAAATTTGCTTTTTGAATCAGAAGCCAGCCCGCTGAAGCATCTCTAATATTTACACAGTAATCTAATTCAGGAGCCTCCTTACTTTTCTCTTTTCCACTGATTTAGTCACCTTTTGGCAACTTCAAAAGCTCCACCAGGGGTCAGGAACCCCCCAAAGCAATTTGTGCTGAAGTCACAGAAAATCAAGATGGAAAGACTTCATTGGTACAGCCCATGCACGCCCAGGGAATTGGAGGAGCAGACTATTCACCATGATGTACTTTCTGCTCCTCTCTTCAACCTGGGTTCATATGCCTCCTGGGAGGGCGGCTGAATCACCTTCTTGGAAAGAGTCATGATTTTGATAGACTTTCCTGCCAGGAAGTTTTATTTTCAACCAACATTTTGTTTTCTTCATATTCTGGTTAAAGCTCCCTGGATTATTTCTGGGGACCTGGGGAAAGAGGCTGATCATCATCATGATTATCCCTCTTAAATAGATAGGTCTGAAATCAGATTTCACATGATTTTGGCCCTTCTGCTGCTGCTGCTTGCATGCATTTTCTATGTAGAATATTTTCTTTTCAGTTTGTGACTGTAGTGTCGTTCTCTTGGTTATCAATTTTGTTAGTCTTTTAAATGAAATACATGCTTTCTTGAGCTTGGCATCATCAATTCTGTCTGGGGTATATTTCTTTTGTGAGGGTGCCTTTGTAACAGCAGACCCTGTGGCTGTCTGCCTCGTCCCACATTGCCTGTTTCTTCTTACCTCCTCGACATATCCATTCTCATTTGTGCTCCAGAACTGCCCTTCATTTAGACTCTTCTGTTCCTTAGATAGACCAAGGTAATAAATTGATCAGTCTTTTCACTGCTCACATATTCCCAAGATGATAATCTTAATAAAACTGTCCCATTACTTTTGGACAAAAAAAAGAAGTTTAGAGAGAGCAGAGAGAAACAACTAATCTATAGAGAGCTCCTACTATGTGCCAAACCCAGGGAATTAGGGGGGAATTCCTTGACAATACCAAGAAATTGGGGATACAGTGGTGAATAAGATAGACAGGGTCCCATGTCATTTAATCCTCATAATAATTCAAGATAGTTATTATGACCAACTTGTCCCCCGTTCTTTCCATTTCATAGTTAAGGAAATTAAGCCGAGTGTGCAAAACCATTTAGTCACTGGGGTTAGGCTGGATTCCAGATCTGCCTTGTTTCAAAGACAGAGTTAATTTCCACTATAGCATATGGGGCTCTGCTTCTTTACTTCTGAGCCAGCAAATGTGAATGGGTGTGTCTTCAACCCTCCATGGGTGCCATGTATTTGTCAACACTAAAATCTCCTTCATTTCCCACTACTGCCCTATGTTTGCGGAAGCCCTCAAGCAGTCATTGGACCCAGTTGCTTCTAGGTTTCTGCCTACTTTGCCCTCTTCTACCTTTCAGACTTAACAACAAAAGTAACACAAAAATTTTTCAGGAGTGGCCACACCAGGATTTGTGAATTATATATTAAGGATATATTGTGGTTTAATCCTCTTTGCTTGGATTAGTCAGAGCACCCACTTGCACTGGCACAGACATGTGGGGTGGGGGGGGGGATCATGTGGCAGAACCTAGTGAGCACCGGTCAGTAAATCAGGATTTCTGGTTTCTACATCCAGAGTGCATGGCCAAGGGAAGTCCCATCAGCTCCCTGGTTCTCAGATGAGGTGTTCTGATGGCATTACTAATAACCACAGACCTTCTGAGTAACTATGGTCCTAAACCTGTGTTCACGATATAGGAAGTGCAGTCTGGAAGTTTTACAGAGGACAATAGACCTGCCAAGAAACAAGGAAAACCAAAAAGCAAAGTAGAAATGGGAATGGAGGGACAGTCTTTAACGTTTTGGCACAAAACTAGAAAGAGTATCTCTTTTCTATTCTCTAGGACCTTTAGAGGTACAGCTCCTTCCACAGCTTCCTCCGCCCATCCACCCCTTCCGCACCCCCACCTCAAGGCTCCAGCCACTCTGGGACTGGTAACTAATGAGGAAATAGAAGAAAAAAGGTTTTGTTATTCCTCTTTTGTCCAGGGTAAGAATAGCTTTTGAGATAACACATTTTTTTTTTGGCCACCTTTGCCAATTCCATCATTTTGCTATTCAGTTATCGTGTGCTATTTATCACAAAAGACTTTGGGGAGAGTCTTGGGGATTTTGTTATATCATGCAACTATTTTCCATTTAAATTCTGTCAAATAAAATTTCTCAAAATTGAGATGTGTTTCTGTTAACACGTCTAACTTAGGCTATTTGATGTAGTCAGATAAAAGGAAGATTAGATGAATTTGATAAAATAGTCATGATCATAGGTAAACAGGGATACATTTTATTTTCTCACTTGAAAGCTCAAGTTTTCTTTGACATGAACTGTGAGAGAAAAGATTACACAGACCAAGGGCTGGTAAGCAAGAATTTGCACGTGGGAACACATGCCTTCCTTAAAACTGCTCTGTGTTTGGGTATCCCACATTATGGAAAGCTACGGGAAGGTTTTGTTACAAGTAAATGGAAATATATACAAATACAATTGTATACACATATCTGTCTCCATACAGAGACCTACATTTATTAGTCAAACAGTAAAAGAAAAACGTATTCCTGCAGTATAGAGTCAAGGCCAATTTGTCACAAAGTCGAGGATTTGTTTTGTTCTTTGAATCATCCCTGAATGACCTGTGTACAAATTACAAAACCCTAAAGAGTTAAAAGTGTTTGTTTCACAGGAAATTGGAAGAAATTTATGTGCGCAAGTGAAGCTGAAAGGTCGAATGTGTGACTCACATCTATTGACAGATGGAATGAGCATCACATAAGCAGACAGTGAGTAGAAAACAAGCCGGTTGTGTGAAAGTATTTTTAGAGACTAATTTCTACCCAGCTGTGTCATCTATGAATGGGAGAAGTTTGAGAAAGTTACCTAGGGATGTCTGAGCTCAATCAAGTGAAAGTTAATGATACTGATTTGGCTTAAATATTCACTTTGAACTTGGATGTGCAAATGGAGTTAATATTGGAACTAATTTCCAGGGAAGTTGGATTGTTCTTTTATCAAAACAACATGCATTCCATATTAGGACCTTGTTTTAGTATGGAAATCTGAGGTTAAGTGTCCATAAGTCACTGATAATTTCAGAATGCTAACAAATGGTGGCTATAACATAAAAACAAGTTTTTCTGCCAACTGGTATAATGACTAAGTGTGTGATCTCTTGAGACAGACTTCGTGATGTGAATTCCAGCTCAGCTACTTAATAGAGATATGATTTTGGACACTTTTATGTTTCTGTGCTTATTTTCCTTTCCTTATCCATATGAGGTAAATAAAAACATGTTTCTCATGGGTATATTCATTAATAAGCCCATTTTAAATGTCACACTCTTGTCTAAGTCAGGGGATAAAAATCCCTGCTCTCATGCAGCTTACATTCTAGTTGAGCAGGAATAAAGAGTAAACAAATAAATATGAAAAAATAAGCACATCAAATAGTGGTAGGCACTATGGAAAAAAATAAAGCATAAAAGTGCTTTGTTTATGGAGAAGGGGCTATGGCCATTTTAAGTCAGTTTGAGAAACTGACACATTCTAGATAAGTAGCAATCAGCTCCATGGGAATTAATATTTGTTTCTCTAGTCGGCCTGGTCAGTTACAGTACTTCATTCCCCAAGTGAGAATGGTTGATTAAAAGGATGACAGCGTAAAGCCAAAATGCTCTAATCTAAGTGAATTCGGGGAACTGTACTGGAGGTACTGGAAAGATTCTGGGGAATCTGGATATGGCATGACTCACGCCTGAAGATTTTGGCAGCCACGTTAACACCTCCTAGAACCTGAAAATAAATGTAAGTAGAGTCAAAAGTCGAGACTATATCCTTAGGACACCTTTTGAGCTTCCACCTCAAGTCTTGTCTACCTTTGGCATTTTTGTTTGTATAAGCCAGTAGGTTCCTTTTATTTATTACTTTGGTTTGCCTTGGGCTTTCTCTCATTTGCTTGACAAAAGGCCAGAATCCTGAGAAGCAAAAGTGTAATGAGGATGGGGATAACTTCCTGACAGATAAAGCATGCATCTCAATCATGCCAAGGAGATAAGGACATGGATTCATTTTTTTTTTTCCCCCAAATAGGTGAATCTATAAAGCTGTATGCTAAGTCGCTTCAGTCGTGTCCGACTCTGTGCAACCCTGTGGGCTGTAGCCCGCCAGGCTGCTCTGTCCAAAGGAGTCTCCAAGCAAGAATACTGAAGGAGGTTGACATGCCCTTCTCCAGGGGACCTTGCCAACACAGGGATCGACCCGGATCTCTTATGTCTCCTGCATTGGCAGGCGGGTTCTTTACCACTAGCGCCACCTGGGAAGCCTGGTCAGTTACGGTACTTCATTCCCCAAGTGAGAATGGTTGATTAAAAGGATGACAGCGTAAAGTCAAAATGCTCTAATCTAAGTGAATTCAGGGAATCTAAGTGAATCTATAGTATGGGTGGGACTTCTTAGCTTTTTCCTCCTGGATCTCCCAATGTTCATATCAACCTAAAGGGACTCTAAAATGGGAAAATATTTGTGCTAAAAAGGAATTTAAAATTATTAAGTGCAACATTCTCTGGGTTTGGATAATGGAATCAAGACTTAGATAAACGGAGAGAAATTTTTCCCAAAGTATAAGTCTACTTTGTGGCAAAACATATCTCTGTCTTCAATGCATTGTTTTTTCCCACTTCAGCATTAATTCTGCCTCTGTTTTCTCCTAACAAGGGAGTTTGATAGCATTTCTTTTGCTGAATTCTATTTCCATAGAAGCAGAAATTTTGTGTAACAAACACAATGAGAAACCTCTGCCACTACTGTTTCTTGTTATTTTATTTTTTGTTAAAATTGTCTTAATACTGACTCCCCTGGAAATGTGCTTCTCCATATGACCTCTTTATCTACCAAATTAATAATCAATTACACTTCTTCCTTATGTTATGTTTTCTGCAAGAGAAAATTTTAGAAGTCCCATAAATTTTTTTCTTTGTCACAGATTTTGTGGTTTCAGAAATTCATCCTGTTTCTAAACAAGAAGATATTTAAATCTACATCTTTAAGGTCTACAAATAATATAATCACATTCGTTTTTTGAATCATTTTGAATATGAAATGTGCTGTGTTTGATAGAGAAGCAATATGAACTATACTCATCCCTTAAAAGGTGTCTTTGCACATGTTTCTTACTATCTTTGAGACTCAGTTTCCTTGTTGGTAAAGCAGAAATAATCATGTTTTCCCTGTCAACCATCCATGGATTCTCTGGGGTACAACAAAGGGATTGCATACTATAAGAAGTAGCTTGCAGCGCTAGATACATGCAATGCCTCATTATTGCTAATCACTGCAGAGTTGTTAATTTCTCACCACTGTTTTGAAAGGATGAGTAACAATTGAGGTCTCAATGCTGAAGGAGTCTTTGGGCCTAGAAAATAAAACAACAGTCTCAAAGGCCCTTGCTGAATCATCTGACTTCAGAGAAAACAAAACAGAACTTTAGGTCCTGTCCTGATGCTCCTGGCCAGTTGCATCTATCTGGGACTTATTACCCCCTGTACAGAAACCTCCCACCCCCTACACCTGCCCAGAAGACTTATCACCCCCTGCCCAACTAAAAATGCCATCTCAACTAAAGAATACCTCAAATATCCCACCTGATTAATGTTTACCTTATCACTTCCACAAACCTCCCTATAAATATGGATCCTCCCTGGTGGCTCAGATGGTAAAGCGTCTGTCTACAATGCGGGAGACCCGGGTTCAATCCCTGGGTTGGGAAGATCCCCTGGAGAAGGAAATGGCAATCCACTCCAGTACTATTGCCTGGAAAACCCCATGGACAGAGGAGCCTGGTAGGCTACAGTCCATGGGATCGCAAAGAGTTGGACACGACTGAGCGACTTCACTCACTCACTCACTGATCCCTCCCGGCATTCAGCCTGGTTGTTAGGCCGTTAGGCCGACTGCCGCCCCTCCTTGCCTGATAAAGGTAACCTACTTCTGTTGAGGTCATCTTTCCTTTTTTGCCTCGGCCCGAACTATACCTTACAAGTGCCACCTGAATAACACAGGAAAACACCTTAAAGGTGCCAGCATGGAATGAAATCTCCATGCTTGTGAATTTTTGATGAAGAAAGCACTGTAGTCATGATCTTTTCTAGCACTTTTAAAAAATACGTGTTCCCAGAGTTTTTACAAGTTACTACAGGAGGTAAGTCCAACTGACAGAGCTCCAGGGCCCTCTGCGTCCCTTTCAACCTAAGTAGTTCACTTGCATGTACTTTTGTTTCTTTTATACTATTTTTCCCCCCTGAGATACAATTAGAGGGGGAAAAAAAGCTTCTGGATGTTCTAACTGACATCTCTCCCCAGCACCCCTTCCACCCCACACAAACACGTAAACAAAAAAGTTTGAAAACTCCAGATAGAATCCAACGTCTTCAGGTACTGATGATGAAATTGAAGGCCAAAGGGATGAGTGATTTTCCAGTGTTACCCACCCCTGCTTCTGGTCATCAGTGATATAAGGACTAAATCCCAGGCCGTGAATCCTCAACCATCACCATCTCATCATTCTGCCTCATAATGTGATTGGGAAGACTTTCCGATTCAACAGTGTAACTTTTGATTTTGTTTTATTTTGTCTGGGGAGAGGCATGGTATATCAGCTGTGTTATCAGATTGATCCGTGTAGCACTAATAATCCCCAAAGTATGCCCTCAGATGATTCTCTTCTCAAAGTGACAGGCTTTCACCAAAATAAATGCAGCCCCTTGTTGTATAGATTGGAGTTTCAATCTAAGATTTCTACTTAGGAAACACTTGTCAAGATTAAGATTCAGGTAATTGTTGGAGAAGACTCTTGAGAGTCCCTTGGACTGCAAGGAGATCCAACCAGTCCATTCTGAAGGAGATCAACCCTGGGATTTCTTTGGAAGGAATGATGCTAAAGCTGAAACTCCAGTACTTTGGCCACCTCATGCGAAGAGTTGACTCATTGGAAAAGACTCTGATGCTGGGAGGGATTGGGGGCAGGAGGAGAAGGGGACGACCGAGGATGAGATGGCTGGATGGCATCACTGACTCAATGGATGTGAGTCTGAGTGAACTCCGAGAGATGGTGATGAACAGGGAGGCCTGGCGTGCTGAGATTCATGGGGTCGCAAAGAGTCGGACACGACTGAGCGACTGAACTGAACTGAACTACAATTATTTTGTGACTCATCAGCAATTTCTTATATTTTATAGAAAAGCTATCAAATAGAATTTAAATTTTTTTGCAGCCCCTCTCAAGTAAGGTGACCACTTATTACAAATTCTAGTAAGAATTTATTGACCAACTGAGGACAATTTGAGAGCTAAAAGAAATACAATTAATAATTACTCTGGGAATATTAATGTGTAAATTGGAGTTCTTCTAGGCAAACTGAGAAGTGAGATCACTCTGTTCATTAACCATCCTATAGATGTGTTTGATGGAGAAGGCAATGGCAACCCACTCCAGTATTCTTGCCTGGAGAATCCCAGGGGCGGCGGGGCCTGTGCCATCTATCAGGTCACACAGGGTCGGACATGGCTGAAGTGACTTAGCAGCAGCAGCAGCAGCAGCACCAGATGTGTTTGAGATTAGTGAGGGTGAACTATTGGTTAATTGAACTTGACTTTCAGTCATAAGTATTTAAGGATTGCTACTAATTGTCTTGCATTCTCAGCAAGAATGGCAATATTAGCAATATCAGCTTCAAAATTAACACACAAGAAGAAGAAGTGAATTCCTCTCTCTCCTCCCCACTCCTCAGCCCCTCTTCAATCACGTGTGTACAGACACACACATGCACATGCATATTTTGGATATAAACTCTAAAAGCAATTAATTCTTAATAAGGAATAACAGGACTCCTTTCTCTTTAACAAAATTCTGTCAAAGATTACCCTTGAGACAAATTATATAATCAGTTTAAACATGACTAAGAGACATCATTTCCCAACACTTCCTCTTTCAAAGAGAAAACAAAACAAAACCAACAATTTGAAAGGTAATGAAAGATACCTGACCTTAGGGAAGAAAGTAAGACTCAGAGACGTCTTAATGTTTGTGGTTTTACAATAGTGACTTGTAGTCAAAATTATAGAAACCTGCTTTGATTAAGATTTCTAGTCCATAGGGTTAATAATTATTTTGCTGATAATGGATTGATTTTACATAAAATATGTCATATTTTTACCATGAAAACAAATGTCTGTTACAGTATATCTGCAGTATTTACTCTGGTAACTTTTGGTGACACTTTGATAGAAAATACATGGGGATAGGCACTCATTATTCAGTTCAGTTCAGTTTAATCACTCAGTCATGTCTGACTCTTTGCAACCCCATGAATTGTAGCACGCCAGCCCTCCCTATCCATCACCAACTCCCGGAGTTCACTCAGATTCATGTCCATCGAGTTAGTGATGCCATCCAGCCATCTCATCCTCGGTCGTCCCCTTCTCCTCCTGCCCCCAATCCCTCCCAGCATCAGAGTCTTTTCCAATGAGTCAACTCTTCGCATGAGGTGGCCAAAGTACTGGAGTTTCAGCTTCACCATCATTCCTTCCAAAGAAATCCCAGGGCTGATCTCCTTCAGAATGGACTGGTTGGATCTCCTTGCAGTCCAAGGGACTCTCAAGAGTCTTCTCCAGCACCACAGTTCAAAAGCATCAATTCTTTGGTGCTCAGCTTTCTTTATAGTCCAATTCTCACATTCATACATTAGCACTGGAAAAACCATAGCTTTGACTGAAGGACCTTTGTTGGCAAGGTAATGTTTCTGCTTTTTCAATATGCTTTCTAGGTTGGTCATAACTTTTCTTCCAAGGAGCAAGCATCTTTTAATTTCATGGCTACAGTCACCATCTGCTGTGATTTTGGAGTCCAAAAATATAAACTCTGACACTGTTTCCACTGTTTCACCATCTATTTCCCATGAAGTGATGGGACCAGATGCCAGGATCTTAGTTTTCTGAATGCTGAGTTTTAAGCCAACTTTTTCACTCTCCTCTTTCACTTTTAACAAGAGGCTTTTTAGTTCTTCGCTTTCTACCATAATGGTGGTATCATTTTCATATCTGAGGTTATTGATATTTCTCCCAGCAATCTTGATTCCAGCTTGTACTTCATCCAGCCCAGTGTTTCTCATAATGTACTCTGCATATAAGTTAAATAGGCAGGGTGACAATATACAGCCTTGATGTACTCCTTTCCCTATTTGGAACCAGTCTGTTGTTCCACGTCCCATTATAACTGTTGCTTCCTGATCTGCATACAGATTTCTCAAGAGGCAGGTCAGGTGGTCTGCTATTCCTATCTCTTTCAGAATTTTCCACAGTTTATTGTGATCCACACAGTCATAGGCTTTCTCATAGTCAATAAAGCAGAAATAGATGTTTTTCTGGAACTCTTTTACTTTTTTGATGATCCAGCGGATGTTGGCAATTTGATCTCTGGTTCCTCTGCCTTTTCTAAAGCCAGCTTGAACATCTGGAAGTTCACGGTTCACACATAGCTGAAGCCTGGCTTGGAGAATTTTGAGCATTACTTTACTAGTGTGTGAGATGAGTGCAATTGTGCGGTAGTTGGAGCATTCTTTGGCATTGCCTTTCTTTGGGATTGGAATAAAAACTGACCTTTTCCAGTCCTGTGGCCACTGCTGAGTTTTCCAAATTTGCTAGCATATTGGGTGCAGCAGTTTAGGATTTCAAATAGCTCAACCAGAATTCCATCACCTCCACTAGCTTTGTTCATAGTGATGTTTCTTAAGGCCCACTTGACTTTGCATTCCAGAATATCTGACTCTAGTTGAGTGATCACACCATCATGATCATCTGGGTCATTAAGATCTTTTTTGTACAGTTCTTCTGTGTATTCTTGCCACCTCTTCTTAATATCTTCTGCTTCTGTTAGGTCCATACAATTTCTGTCCTTTATTGTGCCCATGTTTCATGAAATGTTCCTTTGGTATCTCTAATTTTCTTGAAGGGAGCTCTAGTCTTTCACATCCTATTGTTTTCCTCTGTTTCTTTGCATTGATCACTGAGGAAGGCCTTCTTATTTCTCCTTGATATTCTTTGGAACTCTGCATTCAAATGGGTGTATCTTTCCTTTTCTCCTTTGCCTTTCACTTCTCTTCTTTTCACAGCTATTTGTCAGGCCTCTTCAGACAACCATTTTGCCGTTTTGCGTTCCTTTTTCTTGGGTATGGTCTTGAAACCTGCCTCCTGTACAATGTCACAAACCTCTGTCCATAGTTCTTTAGGCACTCTGTCTATCAGTTCCCTTGAATCTATTTCTCACTTCACTGTATAATCATAAGGGATTTGTTTTAGGTCATACCTGAATGGTCTAGTGGTTTTCCATAATTTGTTCAATTTAAGTCTGAATTTGGCAATAAGGATTTCATGATCTGAGCCACAGTCAGCTCCTGCCTTGTTTTTGCTGCTCAATAGCTATGAGAAGAAGAGAAGCAAAAAGCAAAGGAGAAAAGGAAAGATATAAGCATCTGAATGCAGAGTTCCAAAGAATAGCAAGGAGAGATAAGAAAGCCTTCCTCAGCGATCAATGCAAAGAAATAGAGAAAACAATTGAATGGGAAAGACTAGAGATCTCTTCAAGAAAATTAGAGATACCAAAGGAACATTTCATACAAAGATGGGCTCGATAAAGGACAGAAATGGTATGGACCTGACAGAAGCAGAAAATATTAAGAAGTGGCAAGAATACACAGAAGAACTGTACAAAAAGGATCTTCATGACCCAAATAATCACGATGGTGAGATCCAAACATCTCACCAAACATCTTGGAATGTGAAGTCAAGTGGGCCTTAGAAAGCATCACTGCAAACAAAGCTAGTGGAGGTGATGGAATTCCAGTTGAGCTGTTTCAAATCCTGGAAAGTGCTGCACTCAATATGCCAGCAAATTTGGAAAACTCAGCAGTGGCCACAGGACTGGAAAAGGTCAGTCTTTATTCCAATCCCAAAGAAAGGCAATGCCAAAGAATGCTCCAACTACCACACAATTGCACTCATCTCACACACTAGTAAAGTAATGTTCAAAATTCTCCAAGCCAGGCTTCAGTGCTGTGAACCATGAACTTCCAGATGTTCAAGCTGGCTTTAGAAAAGGTAGAGGAACCAGAGATCAAATTGCCAACATGCGCTGGATCATCAAAAAAGCAAAAGAGTTCCAGAAAAACATCTATTTCTGCTTTATTGACTATGCCAAAGCCTTAGACTGTGTGGATCACAGTTAACTGTGGAAAATTCTGAAAGAGATGGGAATAGCAGACCACCTGACCTGCCTCTTGAGAAACCTATATGCAGGTCAGAAAACAACAGTTAGAACTGGACATGGAAAAACAGACTGATTCCATAGGAAAAGGAGTACGTCAGGGCTGTATTTTATCACCCTGCTTATTTAACTTCTATGCAGAGTACATCATGAGAAGTGCTGGGCTGGAGGAAGCACAAGCTGGAATCAAGATTGATGGGAGAAACATCAATAACCTCAGATAAAGAGATGACACCACCCTTATGGCAGAAAGTGAAGAGGAACTAAAGAGCCTCTTGATGAAAGTGAAAGAGAAGAGTGAAAAAAGTTGGCTTAAAACTCAACATTCAGAAAACTAAGATCCTGGCATCTGGTCCCATCACTTCATGGGAAATAGATGGGGAAACAGTGGAAACAGTGTCAGACTTTATTTTTTTGGGCTCCAAAATCACTGCAGATGGTGATTGCAGCCATGAAATTAAAAGATGCTTACTCCTGGAAGGAAATTTATGACCAACCTAGATAGCATATTGAAAAGCAGAGACATTACTTTGCCAACAAAGGTCCATCTAGTCAAGGCTATGGTCTATCTAGTCAAGGTTTTTCCAGTGGTCATGTATGGATGTGAGAGTTGGACTGTAAAGAAAGCTGAGTGCCGAAGAATTGATGCTTTTGAACTGTGGTGTTTGAGAAGACTCTTGAGAATCCTTTGGACTGCAAGGAGATCCAACCAGTCCATTCTGAAGGAGATCAGTCCTGGGTGTTCATTGGAAGGACTGATGCTAAAGCTGGAACTCCAATACTTTTGGCCACCTCATGCGAAGAGTTGACTCAATGGAAAAGACCCTGATGCTGGGAGGGATTGGGGGCAGGAGGGATTGGGGGGCAGGAGGAGAAGGGGACGACAGAGGATGAGATGCCTGGATGGCATCACCAAGTTGATGGACATGAGTTTGAGTGAACTCCGGGAGTTGGTGATGGACAGGGAGGCCTGGTGTGCTGTGATTCATGGGGTCACAAAGAGTCAGACATAACTGAGCAACTGATCTGATTGAACTGATACTAATATTCATCATGTTTATCATTATTGTTGTTATTAAAGTCCTTCAATCTTGCAAAAAAATCCAGCACACAATAATTCTCATAAACAAAACATGTGATGAGAAATCAAAGTCTTTAATTTTTAGTTGACTCTGTGGTGGACAGAGTTTTCCAACATGGCCGTAACAAGATAGCTCCTTCTGCATGTTATTCTTACACAGTAATACTGACATTTCTCCTACTAACTTATGGGGTCTCTGGTGGCCTGGAATCTGTGTAGGTCTGTGTCTTGCTGAGAGTGAAGCTATGTGACTAGTCATACAAGGTGATACAGTTTCTTCCTGGAAGCTCACTCTTAGCCCCTAGTTGTCAGGCTCTGAAGAAGAAAGAGATGGCATGAGAAGGTCACATGTAAGTTTTCTGGGTGACAGCCCCCATGAGGTCCATCCATAGATGACATCAGTGTCTGGACCTGTGAGTAGGTGAAATCTCATGATTCTGGTCCTAGCCTTCAAATTACTTCAAGTTTTTGAGACTTCTCAGCTGAGGACTCAGGTATTGTGGAACAGAAATAAGCCATCAACGCTATGCCTTTCCAAATTCCTGATGCACAGAATATATGAATGTAATAAAATAAGTTCTGTTTTATTCAGTTAAGTTTGGCTTTGTTTGGTATGCCATAATAGCATACTATAACAACTTCCAATTTTATTCTATCTTCAAAAGATTTCAAATTGACAGTTTTTCTGAACTAATACTATTGGAGTGTGTAAGAAAGGAATTGCTATTTTGTACCAAACTTTAGAAGTAGATCATAAATAAACTAAGGCCTACTGTTAACTGCAAACTGTTAACTTATTCCTTTTAAGTTGTTGAATTTTCTCATTTGAATTATATAGCTATCTTTGAAAGCATCTTCTGCTTTCCTGGAAAAATGAGACTATAGAGACATCAGGATATGTGTGCTGCTGCTAAATTGCTTCAGTCGTGTCCAACTCTGTGCGACCCCATAGATGGCAGCCCACCAGGCTCCCCCATCCCTGGGATTATCCAGGCAAGAATACTGGAGTGGGTTGCCATGTCCTTCTCCAATGCATGAAAGTGAAAAGTGAAAGTGAAGTCACTCAGTCGTGTCCGACTCTTAGTAACCCCATGGACTGCAGCCTATCAGGCTCCTCCATCCATGGGATTTTCCAGGCAAGAGTACTGGAGTGGGGTGCCATTGCCTTCTCCACAGGATATGTGTGGTATGTGGTAAAAGAGTTAATATACACCCAAGTTTACTACTAGAAATAAACTATTTCTGTACGTGCGTATTCCTAGTATGCACATCTAGGGAAAAAGAATCAGTTATTCAAAATTGAGAAACTGCATCTATATATACTATGAAGTATGCTTCAAATCATTATCATTAAATCATTATTAATTTAACAATGGCCTGGCTTTGGCTGTATGAGAGCTTAGGCTGTGTCAGTCTTATTCTCAGCCATATGCTTACTAACACACCATGTATTTATTGAAAGAATAAGGAAAATACTGCCAGAAGCAACCCACAAACTATTTTTCTTTCTCTTTTTCTTCAAGGAAGTGTAACATGGATGAAACGCAAGCTTTATATAAAAATGAAAATGCCTAATCATTTTCATGTGGTGTCATTCTAAAGAAAGCAGGATCTCTCTAGATGTATAAACAAGGCCTTAATTTTTCAGTGATTAATAGATTTATTTTACTTTATACTACTTTGCTTATATTTTTTCCTCTCTATAATGTATAAGCCTATGCATCATTTTGACATCTACATGTCTTCAAGAAAATAACCATAGCGTAAACCCTGAGACTCCAGATTTAAACAAAACATTGCTCATTGCTACTTTATTTAAAAAAAAAAATCACAAATTCTATAGTAATTCTGTATATAATGACTTGTAAGTATAAACAATCACTTTTGGAATATACAGAAATCAGAAAGTACTGTGTTTTACTATTCCAGTTGCTTTATAGTCTCTGGTGTTTTCAACTCAGTTCCTTCTATGCAAACACATTATATTTTTTCTTTATGTTGAAGAATATTTTTGAATATGGTGGGAAATATGAAAACACAAGATGTTACATTACAGAAATATTCTATTTAAAGCTTCTTTGTAGATTTAAACACTATATTCACTGTACAGTTTGTGTGTTAAAAAATTCTGTTTATAGTGACTGTCCAAGGCTATTTTAACAACTAGGGTTCCTTTTCTCTACTGTAAGTCTTTGAAATCTTCAGTATCCATGATCAAACAATCCTTGAAAAAGGATATGTCCACCTGACACCATGCAGTTTGATTTTTTAACTAATTATCTGGACAACTCAATGGCAGAGGCAGTCATTTTAATAACATATAAGGCCAGCTTGTCCACCTCCTGCTTTCTTTGCCCAAATTGTTGAGAGAAGTGAAAAGATGAAAAGCAAGACTGAAAGAAACTCAGTTAACTAAACTGTGATTGTTGATTAAATAACTGTTTCAAATGGTTGAAGTCAAATTTATTTGCCTGGATAAACACAGTTTAAGATAAATTCTGGATATCAACTCTTTAAGTGTTTTAGTGTTGCTGCTGCTAAGTCACTTCAGTCATGTCTGACTCTGTGCGACCCCATAGACGGCAGCCCACCAGGCTCCCCCATCCCTGGGATTCTCTAGGCAAGAACACTGGAGTGGGTTGCCATTTCCTTCTCCAGGGGATCTTCCCAACCCAGGGATCGAACCCAGGTCTCCTGCACTGCAAGCAGATCCTTTACCGACTCAGCTACAAGGGAAGCCCAACTCTTTAAGGATTGCCTACAAGCTGAAATCAAGATTGCAGGGAGAAATATCAATAACCTCAGATATGCACATGACACCACCCTTATGGCAGAAAGTGAAGAGAAACTAAAAAGGCTCTTGATGAAAGTGAAAGTGGAGAGTGAAAAAGTTGGCTTTAAGCTCAACATTCAGAAAACGAAGATCATGGCATCTGGTCCTATCACTTCATGGGAAATAGATGGGGAAACAGTGGAAACAGTGCCAGACATTATTTTTTTGGGGCTCCAAAATCACTGCAGATGCTGATTGCAGCCATGAAATTAAAAGACGCTTACTCCTTGGAAGAAAAGTTGTGACCAACCTAGATAGCATATTCAAAAGCAGAGACATTACTTTGCCAACAAAGGTCCATCTAGTCAAAGCTATGGTTTTTCCTGTGGTCATGTATGGATGTGAGAGTTGGACTGTGAAGAAGGCTGAGTGCCAAAGAATTGATGCTTTTGAACTGTGGTGTTGGAGAAGACTCTTGAGAGTCCCTTGGACTGCAAGGAGATCCAACCAGTCCGTTCTGAAGGAGATCAGCCCTGGGATTTCTTTGGAGAGAATGATGCTGAAGCTGAAACTCCAGTACTTTGGCCACCTCATGCTAAGAGTTGACTCATTGGAAAAGACCCTGATGCTGGGAGGGATTGGGGGCAGGAGGAGAAGGGGACGACAGAGGATGAGATGGATGGATGGCATCACTGACTCGATGGACGTAAGTCTGAGTGAATTCCAGGAGTTGGTGATGGACAGGGAGGCCTGGTGTGCTGCGATTCATGGGGTCGCAAAAAGTCAGACACTACTGAGTGACTGAAGTGAACTGAACTAATTCAGATACATGCTGACCTAATGCATATTCATAGCTAGTATGACATCATAACTAGTTGACATCCTTGAATGGAGTAAATTGCCTCCAAAAGAATAGGACAGTGAGAAATAAACCTTAAAATTATACAACATGAAAGTTACATCCATAACAGAGGAAGTTAATAACAAGAATGTTGTTTTGTTTCAAAAGGCTAAGGAGAGGGAAGAAGTGGGGTGACGGAAGCACTTTGAATAGGGAAGGAAAAAGCTTTCATCCTATCAATAGAGTTTTAACTACTTAATAGACTGAGGAGAAGACAAATTATGAAGTTGCTGAGACTGGTGTCATGCTGGGACCCCAAAAAAGGGAACAGCTGTGGGATACCAAGTTAACAGGGGCATTTCTTTAAGGGTCATATCAGAGCTAGATTATAACAGCAGTTTTGAAAAGCCAGATGGCCACTGAGAACAGCATCACTGTGGACCTAGGAGCAATTTTTAAAATGACAACCTCCATGGATTAAGACTGCAGCTTTCATATTTCAGTCCCTGTAGGTAGATAGAAAGCCCCCCAAATTACTGAAATTGAAATTTCAGTATTTCAGTAGTGAAAGCTCTGAGGCAACTAAATCTGATTTAGAGTAGAAAGAATCATGGTAATATCTTGCATTTCTTATTCTGAACTAAAATTCATGGCTTGTATATATATATTGGGTTGCAGAATGGCAACCCAATCCGGTATTCTTACCTGGAAAATCCCATGAATGGCGGAGCCTGGCAGGCTATGGTCAATGGGTTTGCTTAGAGTCAGACATGACTGGGTGAATAACACACACACACACACACACACGTGTGTGTGTGTGTGTGTATATATATATACACATACAATTATATATATATATATATATATAAAATCCGCCTGCAAGGTAGGAGATCCTGGTTTGATTCCTGGGTCAGGAAGTTCCCCTGGAGAAGGGATCAGCTATCCTATCCAGTATTCTTGGGTTTCCCTGGTGGCTCAGATGGTAAAGAATCTGCCTGCAATGTAGGAGACCTGGGTTTGATCCCTGGGTTGGGAAGTTGTTTAGTTGCTAAGTTGTGTCTGACTCTTTGTGACTCCATAGGCCTGCCAGGCCCCTCTGTCCATGGGATTTCCTAGGCAAGAATATTGGAATGGATTGCCATTTCCTACCCCAAGGGATCTTCCTGAGCCGGGGTCAAAACCGAGTCTCTTGAATTGCAGGTGGATTCTTTACCACTGGGTCACCAGGAAAGAACATATATGTTCAGTTCATTTGCTCAGTTGTGTCTGACTCTTTGCAAATCCATGGACTGCAGAGTGCAAGGCTTTCCTGTCCATCACCAACTCCAGAGCTTCCTCAAATTCATGTTCGTCAAGTTGGTGATGCCATCCAACCATCTCATCCTCTGTTGTCACCTTCTCTTCCTGCCTTCAATCTTTCCCAGCTTCAGAGTCTTTTCCAATGAGTCAGTTCTTCACATCAGGTGGCCAAATTATTGGAGTTTCAGTTTCAGCATCAGTCTTTCCAATGAATATTCAGGACTGATTTACTTTAGGATTCACTGATTTGATCTCCTTGCTATCCAAGGGACTCTCAAGAGTCTTCTCCAATGCCACAGTTCAAAAGCATCAATTCTTTGTGGCTCAGCTTCCTTTATGGTCCAACTCTCACAGCCATTCATGACTACTGGAAAAACCATATCTTTGACTAGAAGGACCTTTGTCAGCAAATGTCTCTGCTTTTTAGTATGTTGTCTTGGTTGGTCATAGCTTTTCTTCCAAGGAGCAAGCATCTTTTAATTTCATGGCTACAGTCACCATTTATGGTGATTTTGGAGCCCAATAAAATAAATTCTTTCACTGTTTCCATTGTTCCCCCATCTTTTTGCCATGAAGTGATGGGGCCATGCTGGGGTCCAGCCCCAGTGGATCCAGGGAATTCAAAGAATGGACAGAGTCGGTGAGAAGAGATTTATTTAATTAGAAATATAAGATTAGATTAGGAAAGAATAGTGTAGTAAGAAAATTAGTGGAGAAAAGAGGCTGAATAACTTGGCTTACGTGGAGAACTAATAAAACCTTGAGACAAGAGGTTTGCACCATCTACGTTAGGCCACCGGTACCCATTTGAATGGTGGAGGGTGACCCACCTTGGGCTCCCTTTTGCGTGGGTCTTAGAAGCCAGGGCAAGTAAGTAGACATGGCGAGCCTCCACGCCCCAGATGGGAATTCAGCCAGAAAATAAAGAAGACACGGGGAGACCAAGCTGCTTCGGTGAGCGAGGCCCCATAACTTTATTTTTTAAAAGGACTTTTATACCTTTCCCACAAATGATGCTGTGTACATTATCTTCTGGCCTTGGAGGCCTGTGAAACATTTTAAGACCCTCTTTTGATAAAGGCTGCTCAACCAGAAAACTTATTTTCCCTTGAAGTGGTTTTTCTTTATATTTCTAATCTATGTCAGCCTCAGAAAGTATCAAACAAAGTTACCTTTTCATGAAGCAAAGGTGCAGCGAGTTACAACAAAGAAAGAACCAGTTAGCTCAAAAGTCTGATGTGGTCAGTTTCAAGGCTACACTTGTTTTTTCTTACATTCTAACTATGTTAACAAATGTGCTCCCGGGTGCACAGTGGCTAAGAGATATGGGAACTTAGCAACAAGCATTGGCTCAACAGTGAAATCTTACACCAGCGCTACTCTAATAACTTTTAACTCTTTGAAAGGCTTTATGTTTTAGGCTTCCCCTGCCTCTCACAGTTGGGGGGGGTGGTGTGGGGTGGTGTAAACAATCACATGCATAGTTGTAAATGTCTGGGTAAGGCAAGTTAGCCATCAGAAGAGTTTTTGGATTAAAACACTCTTATTATATGCAGGAGACTGTTAACTGGAGCTGTAAGTTAATTTTTCCAGAGAGTGTCAGAAGAGTGGAAAAGCACAGTACAATAAAATCAGGCTGACTCTGGTTTTTGTGGGTAGATGTTCAGGAAAACTCAGGGCGAACCCCTGAAGCCAGATCATGCCTTTGCGTTTTGTCGGGCTTCCTTCCTCACGATCTTTGCCATGGGCGGGATTCCTCACGCTGGCTCCCGGCAGGGCCAGATGCCATGATCTTAGTTTTCTGAATGTTGAGCTTTAAGTCAACTTTTTCACTCTCCTCTTTCACTTTCATTCAAGAGGCTCTTTAGTTCCTCTTTGCTTTCTGCCATAAGGGTGATGTCATTTGCATATCTGAGGTTATTGATATTTCTCCCAGAAATCTTGATTCCAGTTTGTGCTTCATTCAGCCTGGCATTTCACATGATGTACTCTGCATATAAGTTGCATAAGCAGGGTGACAGTATACAGCCTTGACATACTCCTTTCCCAATTTGGAACTAGTCCATTGTTCCATGTCCGGTTCTAACTGTTGCTTCCTGACCTGATACAGATTTCTCAAGAGGCAGATAAGGCGGTCTGGTATTCCCATCTCTTTAAGAATTTTCCAGTTTGTTGTGATCCATACAATCAAAGGCTTTAGCATGGTCAATGAAGCAGAAATAGATGTTTTTCTGGAATTCTCTTGCTTTTTCTATGACCCATCAGATGTTGGCAATTTGATCTCTGGTTTCTCTGCCATATGTGTACACACATATAAAACTATATCACTCTGGAAACATGATAAAGAGGTAGAGAGGTAAATGAATAGGTATCCCTGACCTTAGGTAATCATTATTAATAATAAATATTCTTCTGTATGTAAATGAAAACATATTTTCAGCTCATAACTTTGATCATTTTTCTTATTGTAACTGCTAGTTCATTTTATTTAGAACAAAACTAAAGATTTATTTTCTATGGATTTCTTTAGATTCATATCTTTAATATAGGGAATTCTATTTATTTTGACTCAACCATCTCAATGGCACTTGCTCCCATAATTTCATTGCTCTATGAGAGATATAAATCTGCTCTAGGCTACCAACAAATTGAATTTAAATACTCTATCAAATTTACAATAATATGATAATTCTGTTGATTGATATATGTATATATAACCTAAATATGTTTTTCAAACTTTGGTTTTAGAGGAGGACTTAAATGTTTCCCTTCTCTTCCTGCCCTCAGTCTTTCCCACCATCAAATGTCTAACACTGATTGAATTTACACTACTCTGGGTTGAGTTTCCCCAGAATAGACACTGGAACAAGGATTTGGGTATAAGTAGCCTATCTGGGAAGTGATTCCAGGAAGTGAAGTGAGGTGGGGAGAGCAATCAGCCAGTATAGCAGAGGTAAAGAGCAGGCTTCTGCTGGGGCACTGGGCCCGGCCCCCCTGGAGCTCTTGGATGACACAGAACCTCCCCAGGACTGTCCTCTCCCAGAGGGAGAAGGATCCAGGGTACGGACATTCTAGTTCCATCCACTGTTGCCTGAGGGTGCTTGAGGGAGAGAAGGCCAACATTTGGAGGGGGGCGAATCTTCTCTTCTGGCCAGAGAAAAGCCTCCTGCTTTAAGGAAGAAGCTGTAAGCACCCACTGGACAGAAAGTACCCAGAGAATATGGCCCCTGCTGTGTGGATCTCAAACTTAACACTCCCAGCATCTATGAAATACACTGAAACACACACAGCATGACTCACCTCTCTCACCTACCCAAAGGTATCACTCTAACAATTTTCTCCTCTCTCCTCTGTGTCATCAGAGCTTCCCTCTGAATTTGATGTTTTTTCATCATTATAAAAACGTGCCCTGCCATTTTCCCATCATGATTCCACTTCTCCCTCTAGTTGATGCCTGATTCTGCTCTGTCCATTTACAGAAAGCTCATTGAAAAAACAACTATACCCTATGTTTATACTTATTTTCTTTTGCTTCTGGAAAGGAAATGCTTCATCCAGCCAGGCATTTCGCATGATGTACTCTGCATAGAAGTTAAATAAGCAGGGTGACAATACACAACCTTGACGTACTCGTCTCCCAAATTGGTACCAGTCTGTTGTTCCATGTGTGGTTCTAACTGCTGCTTCTTGACCTGCATACATATTTCTCATGAGGCAGGTCAGGTGGTCTGGTATTCTCATCGCTCTAAGAATTTTTCACAGTTTGTTGTGATTCACACAGTCAAAGGCTTCGGCATAGTCATAAAGCAGTAGATGTTTTTCTGGAACTCTCTTGCTTTTTTGATGATCCAATGGATGTTGGCAATTTGATCTCTGGTTCCTCTACCTTTTTTAAATCCAGCTTGAACATCTGGAAGTTCATGGTTCATGTACTGTTGAAGATTGGCTTGGAGAATTTTGAGCATTACTTTACTAGCATGTGAGATCAGTGTAATTGTGTGGTAGTTTGAACATTCTTTGGCATTGCCTTTCTTTGAGATTGGAATGAAAACTGACCTTTTCCAGTCCTGTGGCCGCTGCTGAGTTTTCCAAATTTGCTGGCATATTGAATGCAGCACTTTCACAGCATCATCTTTCAGGATTTGAAATAGCTCAACTGGAATGCCATCACCTCCACTAGCTTTGTTCCTAGTGATGCTTCCTAAGGCTCACTTGACTTCTCATTCCAGGATGTCTGGCTCTAGGTGAGTGATCACACCATCATGATTATCTGGGTCTTGAAGATTATTTTTGTATAGTTCTTCTGTGTATTCTTGCCACCTCTTCTTAATATCTTCTGTTTCCATTAGGTTCATACCATTTCTGTCCTTTATTGTACCCATCTTTGCATGAAATGTTCCCTTGGTATCTCTAATTTTCTTGAAGCCATCTCTAGTCTTTACCCTCCTATTTTCTTCCATTTCTTTGCATTGATCACTGAAGAAGGCTTTCTTACCTCTCCTTGCTATTCTTGGAACTCTGCATTCAAATGGGTATATTTTTCCTTTCCTCCTTGGCCTTTAGCTTCTCTTCTTTTCTCAGCTATTTGTAAGCCCTCATCAGACAACTATTTTGTTTCTTTGCATTTCTTTTTCTTGGGGATGGCCTTGATCCCTGCCTCCTGTACAATGTCACAAATCTCTGTCCACAGTTCTTCAGGCATTCTATCAGATCTAATGCCTTGAATCTATTTGTCAAGAGATGGCTGGATGGCATCACTGACTAGATGGATGTGAGTCTGAGTGAACTCTGGGAGTTGGTGATGGACAGGGAGGCCAGGCGTGCTGCGATTCATTGGGTTGCAAAGAGTCAGACATGACTGAGCGTCTGAACTGAACTGATGTAAATTATATATATATATATATATAAATATCTTTGAATATCGATTTATCAGGGAAGAGATTCTTTGAAGAACAATGAAAAGGTTGACGTATACAAATTATCTATTTTGTAGAGAGACAACAGTTTTTAACATACTGATAAAATTAACATATTTTTGTGTAACTATTCTATATCAAGACTGTGCTGAATATTGCAAGGTTTACATAGGGGCAAGGCATAATGTCATGAGAATTTAAGAGAGATTTTATCTTTCTGCTGTTGGTGGTGGGAGTGTTGTATTTGAAGGAGACAAGGTTATAGAGGGTCTAGGGGTATTTAAGATATTTCTTGATTTTTATGGAAGATTATAAGTGGCCACACATTTTTGACACTGTTCCCACTGAATGTGGATGGGACTGTGACTGCTCTGATAAGCAGTTTGCTACCAATGACATCCTGCCAGTTGTGGATCTTTCAGGGGACTGGCTTTGGTTTCTGAACATCCTGGGTCGTCATGATGACTTTGATGCAGAGCAAGAGAGGGGCCAAGGTGAGCCCAGCCTTTCCGCTGCTCCTAAGGCACCAAGATAAGTGAAGCCATCTTGAAGCTTCCGGGTAATCTTAGCAATCTTGAATAGCACCCAGCCACACTCCTGATCCAATGTGCCTGAATTTCTGCCCCAGGAAATTGTGATGCATAGTAAGCCAGCTTATGTTTTCAGTTACTGAGTTTTAGGGTGCCACTGGAGGAGGGCATGGCAACCCACTCCAGTGTTCTTGCCTGGAGAATCCCCATGGACAGAGGAGCCTGGTTGGGCCACAGCCCATGGGGTCACAAAGAGTCGGACGTGACTGACGTGATTTAGCATAGCACAGCTCAGGTAGCAATAAATGATGGAGCAAAAGCCAATATAAGAGTATGATCTAAAAAGAAAGTAAATTCCGCAGCTGTAGTTTAAGTCTCAACATAGAGCTTGCCATGTAAAATTTTCACTTATTTTATAGTAACAGAGCACCATTCTTTCATGCATATGCTTATTTATTTAAATTGAAGTATAGTTGCTTTACAATGCTTCGCTAGTTTCTGTTTCTGTTATATAGCAAAGTGAATCAGCTTCCTGTTTACACATATCTCCTCTGTTTTGGATTTTCTTCCCATTTAGGTCACCACAGAGCACTGAATAGAGTTCCCTGTGCTATACGGTAGGTAGGTTCGTGTTAGTTTTTTTAAACTCTTCATCTTTTTAATTGTTTATTTAGTTTTGACTGCGCTGGGTCTTCGCTGCTGTGGGCAGGCTTACTCTGGTTGTGCACAGTGTGGGTTTTCTTTGCAGCGGCTTCTCTTGTTGCAGAGCATTGGCTCCAGGATAAGCACAGGCTTAAGTACTTGCAGCACGTGGGCTTAGCAGTGTGGTGCACAGGCTTAGCTGACCAGCAGCATGAAGGATCTTTCCAGACCAGGGGCAGCAGCTGTGTCCCTGCATTAGCAGGCAGATTCTTTACCCATGGACCATCAGGGTGGTCTGTCAGTAGCTACCTTTCTTATACACATAGAGTATATATGTCAATACCAACCTCCCAATTCATCTCACCCCCTCACCTCACCTTGGTGTCCACATGTTTATTCTTGTTGTGCCCGAAGTCCGAGTCCCCAAAACTGAGAGAATAAGACATCCACAGCAATGCAAAAGCAAAAAGGGGTTTTATTGCTAGCTCGAGCTAGGGCTCCCATCTCATCCAGCACAGTGGAGTCTTGACAAGAGCCCCGAGCCCTAAATTACACCAGTATTTATAGAGTTAAGACAAAGACAGGGAGTTGGTAAGGGTGGATTGGTTGCAAGGGTTTTATGGTATCTACTAATTGGCTAAATTTTCGCGCACGCGGGCTTTCTTAGGGGAGTTTCACCCTCTTCCTGATAGGCCGAAACTAGCCCCTTTCTTCCTGGCAATGACTTAGCTCCTCTGCAAGGGAGATTTTGGCCTGCCTTGGCCCCCTGAAGCCTGTTATGGCACCTGTTTGGGTCCTAACGATTCTCTATGTCTGGGTCTCTGTTTCTGCCTTGTGAACATCTGTACCATTTTTCTAGATTCCACATATATGCGTTAATATACAATATTTGTTTTTCTCTTTCTGACTTACTTTACTCTGTATGGCAGACTCTAGGTCCATCCACATCTCTACAAGTGGCTCAATTTCTTTCCTTTTCATGACTGAGTAATATTCTATCATATATATGTACCACATCTTATTTATTCATTCCTTAGCTGATAGGCATTTAGCTTGCTTCCACAACCTGGCTATTGTAAATAGTGCTGCAATAAACATTGGGATGCATGTGTTTTTTTAACTTTTTGTTTTCTTGGTATATGTGAAGTAGTGGGATTGCTTGGTCATATGGTAGATTTATTCCTAGTTTTTTAAGGAATCATCATCTGGGCTTCCCCAGTGGTAAAGAATCTATCTGCAATGCAGGAGGTGCAGGAGATGGGGGTTCAATCCCTGGGTTAGGAAGATCCCCTGGAGGAGGGCATGGCAAGTGACTACAGTATTCTTGCTGAAAGAATCCCATGGACAGAGAAGCCTGGCAAACTGGAAGTCCATGGGGTCGCAGAGAGTCGGACATGATTGAAGCAACTTAGCAGGCAAGCATACTGCTTTCATAGTGGCTGCTTTAATTTACATTCCCACCACCAGTACAAGAGGGTTCCTTTTTCTCCACACCCTCTCTAGCATTTATTGTTTGTAGATTTTTTTGATGGTGGCCATTCTGACCAGTGTTAGGTGATACCTCACTGAGGTTTTGATTTGCATTTCTCTAATAACTAGTGATGCTGAGCATCTTTTTATGCGCCTCTTGGCCATTAATATGTCTTCTTTGGAGAAACATCTATTTAGATCTTCCACCCATTTTTGATTGGGTTTTTTTCTTTTTTTATATCGAGGTGTATGAGCTGTTTGTGTATTTTGGAGATGAATCATTTTTTTTTTGCTAGTATTTTCTCCTTCTGAGGGTTGTCTTTTTGTCTTGTTTATGGTTTCCTTTGCTGTGCAAAAGCTTTTAAGTTTCATTAAGTCTCATTTGTTTACTTTTATTTGCATTATTCTAGGGGGTGGGTCAAAAAAGATTTTGCTGTGATTTATGTGAAAGAGTGCTCTTCCTATGCTTTTCTCCAAGAATTTTATAGTGTCCGGTCTTACATTTAGGTCTTTAGTCCATTCTGAGTTTATTTTTTGTAACTGAGAGAGACTGAGTGACTTGGCTAAGAACTCATAAGGGATTAGTGGCAGAACCTAAAGACCAAAATATAAGACTGGACACTATAAAATTCTTTGGGGTTCAGAAGACTGAAATGGGTCAGCAAGACTTCATTCCTGCTGGAGGCTCTGGGACAGAACCTGTTTAAGGGAAGGGTGGCATCTTCCAGATTCTAGCCCCCACCACAGGCCTTGACTCCTGGACTTTTCCGGGCAGCGGCATTGATGACATTGCTCTGAGCTCTGCTTCTGAGGTCAGCTCTCCTTCCCTCTGGCTCAGAACCCCTTGCATTCTTGTTACAAAGACACTTGTGATCACATTGGACCACCCAGATAATCCAGATATGCTTCCTGTCTCAGCATCCTTAGTCACACTTACAAAGTCCCTTTGTGACATCACATAACATTTTGACAGGCTTTGGGGATTACAACATGGACATCTTTGGGGGCCACCATTTTGTCTACCAGGGAGTATGAGACCGAGAGAGCAGAATTTATGGAAACCCAGACATAGAGGGAGCTTGTCTCATGGCAGAAACAGAATGAAGGGCTGGGACCAGAGTGTCACAGTTGGGGGGCGAAGACCTGTTTTGAGATTGGACCAGAGACACAGGCCACACTGGGCCCTGCAGACACCTGTCACCTTAGCCAGCTCAGGATGCTTGTAACAAAATACCGGGGACTGGGTGGCTGGAACCACAGATGTTTATTTCTCAGAGTCCTGGAGGCTGGGGAGGCAAGGTCAAGGTGTCAGCCAGTCTGGCTCCTGGGAGTTCTCTCCCTGGCTTTCAGATGATCATCTTCTTGCAGTGTCCTCACGTGGTGAAGGCAGAACAAGACGAGTTCTCTTGTCTCTTCCTATAGAACCTCATGTCTCACCCAAACCTAATCACCTCCAAACATCATCACCCCCACAGATTAGGGCTTCAATATATGAATCTGGGGGTGGGGAGCAGCATCTCTTCACAGCATCTGTAAACTGCTTCACAGGGTCTATGATTATCCTGGAACTCTTGAAAACATGTCTATTTGCCAAGAAGAGATCACCTAAATGAACTTTCAAGGTTGTTTTTAGCCCTCAAGTACTGTGGAACTCAAATGCACCAACTAAAAATCTTATTAATTTAATCTGGTAAAATGGAGATAATATTAGTATCTGCAACACAGAGTTGATGGAAAGAAAGAAAAAACTTATATAACTCATTTATAGCAATTTGGGGCACATAAGAAGCAATATGTAAATATTAGCAGTTATTCTCTAACTATGAAAATAAAATCTTATGGATCTGTAAGGATTTATACTATAGTAACTTGTTTCTGGGAGATTTTTAAAAATTGTTATTGGCGTATGGTTACTTTACACTATTGTGTTGCTTTCTGCTGAACAGCAAAGTGAGTCAGCTATGTGCATATATCGCCTTTGTCTGGATTTCCTTCCCTTTCAGGTCACCACAGGGCGCTGAGTAGGGTTCCCTGAGCTGTGCATTAGGTTCTCTCTGTGGTGGATTAGTCAGTCATCGCCGACTCTTGTGACTCCACGGACTTTAGCCTGCCAGGCTCTGTCCATGGGATTCTCCAGGCAAGAATACTGGAGTGGTTGCCATTTCCTTCTCCAGGGGATCTTTCTGACCCAGGGACTGAACTCGGGTCTCCTGCATTGCAGGGAGATTCTTTACTGACTGAGCTACCAGGGAAGCTCTGTGCTCATTAGTTACCTGTTTTATATATAATAGTATGTATGTGCCAATCCCAATTTCCCAGTTCTTTCCCACCCCATCTTCCCCTCTTGGTGTCCATATGTTTGCTCTCTATTTCTGCTTTGTAATTAAGATACTCTATAACATTTCTGTATATTCCACATATATGTGTAAATATACAGGATTTGCTTTTCTCTTTCTAATTTACTGCACTCTGTGGGATTTTTTACATGAGAGATGAGCTTGAGTTGGGGTGGGTAGAGGATGAGGAACAAAAAAGCAAAGTGGCTATCTAATCATGTCCCTGGTGAATCCAGTTCAAAGGGACAAGACAGACTGAGTGCATCACAGAACAGATGAAGCACAATTTGAAAATCTCTGGGAATTCGGAGACGTCTTAGGCTTCCCTTGATGAAGTTGAAAATTGTGGTGAGCAGAATGCTGGACCCATGAAGTATTGTCAAAGGACAGGGGCCACTTATCCAAGCTAGACACCTAAGTGCTGTCACACCAATGTGACAGACAGTGGCACTCAAGCATGGACACGGGCCATCTGAGTCAAGATGAACCCTCCTCTGGGCTGCAGTATGCTCTCACTTGAAATCTGCTAAGTCACAGAGACATTGTTAGAAGTTACTTCAGGATGACAACTTTTCTATACAGCCTGTAAGAAGCACCGTCTTACTGACTTAGATGCCAGACACTTCTGATCTAAGCTAAACGGGGACAGAAATCCCTCCTCCCCTTGGGAAATGGAGCTGGGATGAAAATCAGGAAAGTCGACCCCCAAACTCCTCCTTCCCCAGTGAATATTCCAGCCCTTCATTTGTTGTTGTTCAGTCGCTCAGCCATGTCCCAGTCTTTGTGACCCTGTGGACTGCAGCACACCAGGCTTCCCTGTCCTTCACCATCTCCCATAGTTCGCTCAAACTCATGTCCATTGAATCAGTGATGCCTATCCCTCATACCCGGCTAGCCAAAGAAGCTCAGCAGGGCAGCTCTTCACCTGCCTGCCGCCTGCTCTCCCTTCCTCTGAGAGTGTGTCCTTGCTTAAATAAATGTTCACTTTATTTTCTTAACCTCTCTGCTTTGTCTCCAAAGTCTTTGCATTGAAGGAAAAAACCTCAAATTCACAGGCAACACTACCTGCCTTCACAGAGCTTATCTCAATTGAGTTTTACAATGATCTTTCATGATAAGTTTTGTTATACCCATTTTACAGATGAAAGAACTGAGGCACCTGGTAGCTCAGATGGTAAACTGTCTGCCTGCAATGCAGGAGACCCGAGTTCGATCCCTGGGTATGGAAGATCCCCTGGAGAAGGAACTGGCAACCCACTCCAGTATTCTTGCCTGGAAAATCCCATGGACAGAGGAGCCTGGCAGGCTAGAGTCAATGGGGTTGCAAAAAGCTGGACACGACTGAGCAACTAACACCAAGAAGTTTAGCCCAACTGGAATCCACGTCCTGTACATTAATGCCATATTCCCTCTTCCCCCATAGCCACTCTAGCTCATTTTCTTTCAACTCAGTTTGTGATCATTTAATGTTATTCAGGAGTGGGCAACATTCTTTTTGAATGAATGAAGTCACTGTGAGATGCAGCATTGCCTTCTCTTTACGGTTTCTTTCTGGACAAGTCAAAAAATCCTGGCGATTTGACTTATTTCTCCATCACTACTGTTAATGGATAAGAGAGAATTGGTTTACCTAGATTAAAAGATGTTGTCTAAATTATTGTTGAATGATTCAAAAGGTACAAAGGGGAATGTCATAATAAATCTCCTTTCCACCCCTGTTGCTTTATAGATGAGTATTAGGAAAGCTTCCATCAGTTTTAAATTGATGGTTTTCAATGGGGACCATAATGAATAGCCCCTTAAATTTGTATTCAGCTTTAGAAATTACAAAATACTTTCAAAGTCACAGTCTCTTTCTCTCTCTTTTTCTTTCCAGTTGATTGGGGGAGTTTTCTTTAGATTCCGTTCAGAGTTACAGCTTTCGGCAGATCTTACTTCCCCCTTATCCCCGCAACCCTACCCATGCCCTTCCCCTTTCCCAGAGGCCAAGACTTCCCTCTGGGTCCCTCACATCCTGGCTGGTCTCTTGAGTCCTCCTGGGTACAACCATAGGCTCTTCACATATTCTTTGTATCACTCGCTGCACCAGGAACAAGTCTCTCCCAGAAAGATGCCCTGAAGATGCTGTTGATGGGCCCACTGACTCGCCAACTTACTCTTGCACATGTGTGGCCTATGAAATACCCTCTTCAACCAGCACATTTGACTCATTTTCTCTGATGGTTTGCATATCTATTTATAGTTTGTCCCTTACTAAAAGTTTTGCCTACAAAGAGTCTGTAATATAAAGGCAAGATATCATATCCATTGAAAAAACATAATATATCTATATCTGTGTATACCTACACCTATGTGTACCATATAATTAAGACTCTCATTACAAAATCTATGTATAGAGCAATTTCTGGGAATAACTCATTATTTCCTTTCTCTCTTAGCTCAATTGTACCTCTCCCCCAAGCTTTCTTCATCTCAGTTCAGATGCTCCAGCTTCCCAAGCCAGGTTCCTCGGCGTTCTTGTCCTCCACTCTTTTTGCTCCAGCCCCACCACCAACACAGCCGGCTGCCTGTCAATCCCAGCTCTCAGTGAGTCCTGTCTATTCTTCTCTTTAGCTCTCTCACATCTGTCTCTTATACACATCTATCACTTCATGGGAAATAGATGGGGAAACAGTGGAAACAGTGTCAGACTTTATTTTTGGGGGCTCCAAAATCACTGCAGATGGTGACTGCAGCCATGAAATTAAAAGACGCTTACTCCTTGGAAGAAAAGTTATGACCAACCTAGACAGCATATTCAAAAGCAGAGACATTACTTTGCCGACTAAGGTCCGTCTAGTCAAGGCTATGGTTTTTCCTGTGGTCATGTATAGATGTGACAGTTGGACTGTGAAGAAGGCTGAGAGGCAAAGAATTGATGCTTTTGAACTGGGTTGCTGGAGAAGACTCTTGAGAGTCCCTTGGACTGCAAGGAGATCCAACCAGTCCATTCTGAAGGAAATCAGCCCTGGGATTTCTTTGGAAGAAATGATGCTAAAGCTGAAACCCCAGTACTTTGGCCACCTCATGAGAAGTGTTGACTCATTGGAAAAGACTCTGATGCTGGGAGGGATTGGGGGCAGGAGGAGAAGGGGACGACTGAGGATGAGATGGCTGGATGGCATCACCGACTCAATGGATGTGAATCTGAGTTGAACTCCGTGAGTTGGTGATGGACAGGGAGGCCTGGCATGCTGCCATTCATGGGGTCGCAAAGAGTCGGACATGACTGAGCAACTGAGCTGAACTGAACTGAACTTTCCAAAAATGGTGAAACTTCCTATAAATTGAAACATTGTTTTAATATTTTATCATTATTTTGTTTTAAATTAATAAACTGGGTTATGTGTAATAATATAAGGCTTAGTCTCAAATCAAATGATTAATTTATTTAATAGTTATTGAGAGATTGCTATATCATGTAAGATATTGTTACAAGTATTGGGACTATCATTAGGAATAATGAGTATTATTAGTGTTGTTGTTTATACTATCTCTAAAGCCTATTGAGTACTTCACATGTCAAATTCAGTTAATGCTCATAACAACATGATAGGTTAGTAGCTACTATTATCCCCATTTTCCAAATGGGGAAAGTGAGCCTTTGAGAGTTTGAAAAACTTTACCTATGAGTACAAAGATAGTAACTGGGAAGTAAATCCAAGACTTCCTGGCTGAATCCTTTGTCTGGCCCTGCTCTCAAGGAGCCATATGTAATGAGATAAGGGTTATAAAAATAATGTGTAACAGAAATTGGAGTATCTTGTGAGACAGAGAAAAGAAATCATATTGATGGCGGGTCATGAACTTTTGAGGAAATTTTCCTAACACTGCAACTGACATATCTTTGAGAAAACTCCACAAATCTTTCCTTCTCTTTTTTTCACCTGATGTATGGAAATACTTTTCTCATCCATCCTTTGTTGAGAAGAATGTTGAATGGTTGGCTTGAATTTCTAAAGTGCCTTTCTTTATGATAAGTAAAGAACAGCTGCAGTTGCTGAAGTGAGATTTCCTGTCCTGCCATAGTCGCACTTCAGCCTTGGGACAGCAATCTTTTCACTCGTCAAATAGCATGTGACCTGTGTGGAGACTTTCTGAGTCTGGTACAAATTTAGACACAGGACTTTCTCTCTGGGAGTGTGAAGTATCAATATTACCTCCTGATCCCAAACACAGTTTGCTGACCATGGTTTGCTTTAATAAGCATGCATTCCATTGACTGGCAATATAAGCAATCATTAGAATAGGGCTTCCCAGGCAGCTCAGTGGTAAAGAATCCACCTGCAAATGCAGGAGACATAAAAGACACTGGTTTGATCCCTGGCTCAGGAAGATCCCCTGGAGGAGGAAATGGCTACTCACTCCTGTATTCTTGCCTGGAAAATCCTATGGACAGAGGAGCTTGGTGGCTACAGTCTGTGGAGTTGCAGTCAGACATGACTGCTACTGAGTACAAATATATGTAACCGTTAGAATAATGGACTTTGAACTGGTAATCAGAACCTAAAGAAACTATAGCGATTTTCCAAACCAAGAACTGAATCAAACATTATATTTCTTTTTGATATAGTAAGTAAAAGGTAGGCACGCAGAGTATTTATATTAGTGGTTTAGGTACATGAACAAAGGTAGATGAGCAGCTAAGAAGGCAGAGAATGTGGAGTTAAAACAAATGGGATAGTGTATTTAGGTCCTTTTCTTAGATCAATATCTGAAACTCAGTTAACATTACAAATAGGGGGAAGTAGTTAGTATTATGGAGCATCAGTTTAAAGGTTGTAGTGTCTGGACTTACCCAGCTGTGTACATTCAAGAAGGACAACTGCAAAGATGAGAAGTGGGAAACACATTGTGGAGATGAAGGAATGGGAAGAATGGATTCACTCAGTAAACATTAGCTCATCAGAATAGTTAGTATAAACATATAATTGATGTTTTCCAGACTGAGAAACATAAGTCATAATTCTAATTTCTTCTGTAAAAATTTATAAATGTCCCAAAGCTCAGTGCTGTTTAGTTTGAGTGATCACATAATTTTTCATGCCACTCTGCTATTTGAGAAAGGGGAAGAAATTAATAATCATAACAGGACTGGACCATTCCAGACACAAGAGGATGTGTCTTATCTTATATTTTGGAAACATTTATACCATGGAAAATGTATAGTAATAGTTCAGATACATAAAGAATGAGTTCTTGGCATCAAGGAATAGAAATAAAACATCTGATAGAAAATTTTAAAATCTTTGAGTGTTACTTGTATTAAATACAAAAACATTATTTTTTCTGCACTTTTTTTTTTTTTTTTTAAGTAAGCCTATTATCAGTCAGTTCAGTTTACTCGCTCAATCGTGTCCAACTCTTTGTGACCCCGTAGACTTCAGCACACCAGGCCACCCTGTCCATCCCAACTCCTGGAGTTTACTCAAACTCATGTCCATTGGGCCTATTATACTTTAATTAAAATACTTTAAAAAGTGGTAAGATAAATCCTATAATGGGTTGTACTAATGGAGGCCTATTGTAGAATAAAAAAATGCTAATGAAAAATACCTTTATTAATATAGAAACATACTTATTTAATTGTCCAAAATAGCAAGTGTTTATTTTCCAATGTTTTATTTGTTCTGTGTAATTTGTTATAGTTTTAAATGAGGTTTTGTATTTTTTTTCTGTTAGAGGTCTTTGAAACTCATTACACTGTTTAAGGTTTTTAATCTTAATTTTTTAAGACAAAAATTTATTGCAGCTTTAAATCAAATTAATAGCTGAAACTGTTGGAATAGTAAAGAATTTAAATCTCTCTATTGAATAGAGTTTTCCTCTACACATTATAAAAATATCTATAAGAACTGACATATCTATGTTCCAATCACAGAGAAGATTGATTTGTGTAGTGTCTGAATGCATTTTTCTTCATTATTAGCAAAATATTGGTTGCTGTAATAATATGCATTTAAGAAAAAGGTGTTTGTCTCTAAGAATGTGAACAGTTTTTCTCACTGTACTGAACATCCCACTTATCAGCACACAAATAATTTAGACTAAAACCTTCCTAATCTGCAGAGAAACAAGAAAATGCATGTATCACTTCCATTCTCCCCAGGAAACTCAAGAGTCTATGTTATATAGAAAATTTACAGATGGCCCTCTCCAGGCATTGTGTTAACATCAGTTCAGTTCAGTCGCTCAGTCATGTCCAACTCTTTGCGACCCCATGAATTGCAGCACGCCAGACCTTCCTGTCCATCACCAACTCCCGGAGTTCACTCAGACTCATGTGCATTGAGTCGGTGATGCCATCCAGCCATCTCAACCTCTGTCGTCCCCTTCTCCTCCTGCCCCCAACCTCTCCCAGCATCAGGGCCTTTTCTAATGAGTCAGCTCTTTGCATGAGGTGGCCAAAGTATTGGAGTTTCAGCCTCAGCATCAGTCCTTCCAATGAACACCCAGGACTGGTCTCCTTTAGGATGGACTGGTTGTATCTCCTTGCAGTCCAAGGGACTCTCAAGAGTCTTCTCCAACACCACAGTTCAAAAGCATATATGCAGGTCAGGAAGCAACAGTTAGAACTGGACATGGAACAACAGACTGGTTCCAAATAAGAAAAGGAGTACGTCAAGGCTATATATTGTGTTAACATAAGAAGTGCTAAATCAGAAATGGCTTCCAGAGAAGGGGTGGGGTTTTCTCTTGACCTGTTGGTTATTGTCTTAAAAGCTGATATTTGTAGGTGGAAGAAAATTTGAAGTACTGAAATAGGATCCCATTGGGAATTCTCATTAGGATTTGCATTTCATGGTCACAGCCTTCCTCCCTTCCTCGCTCAGAATCGCACAAGTCCATTGTGTTCTCTTCAGCTTGATGGCGCTGGCATTTTCTGTCCGCCCAGCATCACCTGCATATTGGCCTGCCCCTTGCCAGTAGTTCGCTCTTAGCCTTCTTGTTATTAGTCAGTTTTTTTTCAGTTAGCCTCTGATTGTACTCTTTTCTCTCTGCATGCTCTTTCTCACCTAATTTTCCATTTATTTACCCTTCAAAGACTTCTTTATCCTCACTGTTTAAGGCTATACTTGGCTGTCAGTTTGGGAAGAGGTATTTCCCGCACCCTATTATCATCATCATGACTTAGTGAGCAAGGCAGGGTGTAGCGCTGTGGCTTTTACTATAGACCTCTTCAAAGCGCATATGTGGATCAACACACTGAGTAAATGCACCTAAAAAAAAGTAGGTGGCCTTTCACTATTCTTAGTTTTGAGCAGTCAGCTCTGATCCTGTAACTCTTGGGATTAGAGAATTTCATACAGTAAGAATGATTTCTTAGCCCATTGATTTTCTATCCCCTCTCACCTCCCAATCCTATGAAATTCTCTGTTTTCATTAACTGAATCATTTATTCTGTGACTTATTCTTTCCAATATTTAAAGAAGAAAGCAGACACATTGAATTTGGGTGAATATTGTGGTTTAGTTCAAGAAACAAACTCTGAACCTAGTTTCCCAAGAGCATCATTATATATTTCAAGATTGTAAATTCCCACTAGAATGTGAGTTCCACGAAGGCAAAAATTTTGACTCATGGTTTCCTGGTCTGTCCTTGGTGCCTAGAATCTTGCCTGGCACATAGTAGCTGTTCAGTAGAAAGCTTTCAACAAAAACATCATTCTTCTTCCTAATTTGCCTTTGCTGTTGTTCAGTCACTAATTCATGTTCACTCCCTGCAACCCCATGTGCTACAGCACACCAGGCTTCCCTGTCCCTCACTATCTCCTGGAGTTTGTTCCAAACTCATGTCCACTGAGTCAGTGATGTGATCCAACTGTCTCATCCTCTGTTGCCCCCTTCTCCTTCTGCCCTCAGTCTTTCCCAGCATGGGGTCTTTTCTAATGAGTTGGCTCTTTGCATCAGGTAGCCACATTTTAGAGCTGAAACCAAGTAAATTTCACCCAAAACACATACATTTCACCTTACTATGTTTTTTCAAAATAGCACCAACTGCACAAAGCAGCATGTATAACATACAGTCACATTAAGAATGAACTCAAAATAAGGAGCACTGAACAAATGGAAGTATTTTATGGGAACCTGGTTAAAATGAAATTTGCAAATGTAAAGGTGAATTTCATAATGACATATGAACTGGGCATGCATGCCTATATCCACACAGGGAGAGTGAGTGTGTTCACTCACTCCTAGCACTTTTCCTGAGACCCCTGAGCATAGCTCATAGACATCTGATGTGTGTAAAGAAATCTGATAGAACAGCTTCACTTCTTTTTAGCATTCACAGTTTATCTCAGAGCTTTAAAAAAACTTGCATACATACTTTGCAGTTACTGAATGGAAGTCAATGACAAGGGATAGGTTTCTAGAAAGGGAATTTTTTAAAGTAAAATTTCCAGAAGATATTCAAATCCTTTTCTTAGATAAGGAGAAAGCAAGCTATACAGGAAAACAGAGGAAGATTGCCAGACAATAGAATGAGAGTAAGGAGGTTCATGGACAGGACTTGGTGACCTGGCCTGTCCCAGCACCTTCCACATGCCTGAGAAGTGGCTCCAATAGAACTCTAACACCTTGATCATGACAGAAACAGTATTTGGGGGAAACTACTGGGCTTACTTGAATTGCCTGAATGTTACTAATGGAGGTAAAGTTATAAACTCCATCTTCAAGGCTGACACATAATTAGCCTTTAATCTGGAACTTTGAGTAGTTTGCAGGCTTAACACATCTTATTTCTATAACCCTGATTGCTGCTGGAGGAGCAAAACCTTGCTCAGAGGACCTCTAGGAAGCAATTCATGGCTCAATCTTATCCTGAAATGTTGCCAGGATCCTGATGGAGGAGACTGAGGAGGGGTCAAATCTATTAATCTCATTACATTTTTTCATTGCCAGTGTGTTGGGTTTTGTTACTTCCTTTTTAATCACACATGCAGATGTAAGAGTTGGACCATAAAGAAGGTTGAGTGCCAATGAACTGATGTTTTCAAACTATGATGGTGGAGAGGACTCTCAAGAGTCCCTGGGACAGCAAGGAGATCAAACCAGTCATTTGATCTTTCCTTTGTCATTTACTTTAGAATGTACCAATTCTAAAGGAAATCAATCCTAGATATTCATTGGAAGGACTGATGCTGAAGCTCCAATACTTTGGCCATCTGATGTGAAGAGTTGACTCACCGGAAATGACTGTGATCTTGGGAAAGACTGAAGACAAGAGGAAAAGGGGATGACAGAGGATGAGATGATTGGATGGCATCACTGACTCAATGGACATGAGTTTGAGCAACTTGGGGAGATAGTGAAGGACAGGAAAGCCTGGCATGCTGCAGTCCATGGGGTCACAGAGTCCAACATGACTTAATGACTGAACAACAACAATGAGATTTTAAAAAGTCAGTAATGACTATTTGGCAAAGAGGTGTGTTTATTTTTATACTACAGGTGCGTGTCTTTTTAGAAAAGACAACGCTAAAGAGATTTTTTTTAAGGTTGAGTAACAGTTGAAAAATAAAACTGGAGGTGAATCCTATTGTGAAGAAAAGACACTTCTGTAATGAAAACCAACCCTCCCGAGCCACTTACTCAAATATAGATCCAAGAAGCATTTACTAGCCCAGTGGTTCTCAGCCCAGCTGCAAGAAGCTTTTTAAAATATATTTATTTCCATGCTTCACCCCAGGCCAATTAAATTAGAATCTCTTGGTGTGGTGCCCTGGAAATAGTTCGAATTTAAAAGCTGATAGTTCAAAACAGGCAGCCTGAGTCGAGAGAAATTGATCACACCCTTTTTTAATCTATCACTTTCAAAGGAATTGTATCCCAGAAGTTTGGTGAGCACTTGTTTGCATTTGGGAATATATTTTCTCAAATGAACAATGTTTTACATTGTGGTTAATTCCCCAGGCCTTTCCATAAAAGTCTAATTAAGTCCAATGTATCTGAAGCTTAGTACTCTGCTAATGGAATTATAGAACTTAATCACCATGTATAACAATGTTCCTGCTAAAATAGGCTCCAGATTGTAATGGGGAGGGAGGAGAATAGAAAACAAGATCACTGCCTGCAGCCCAGACAAGGAATCTCGCACTGCTCATCCTCCAACCTCTCCCTACCGTCACCTTCCTGCCTTCCAGCTGTTAGGAAGCTTGAGGACCCCGAACAGTACCTCTCATGTTCCTGAATCATTCTCCTCCATCAGATAGAATTTAACCAGCCAGCAGCTTCCCCTCTTCTGCCACACGGGTGCTGCTGATCAGGAGTGCCTTCCTTGTCTGGATGCACACATAGGACCTAGCCCCCTGTATTGCTTATGTGAGTGTGTGTGCGGTGCAGTGTTACTATTGTTGTGGAGGTTGATCAGTTGCTTAGTTCAGTCGTTTCCTCCCCTGTTCTTAATCACTGTCTTTTTAAATGATGAAGTTGTTTTTTTGCCATCAAAGTGAAATAGACAAGAGATAAAATGGTTTTTTTTAACGGTCATCCCTCCCCATCCTCTTTTTACATTTAGACACTATAAGCACAATGTCCATATAACTTGTCTTCAAATACAGGACACTTTTGGATAGCAAAAATGGGACACTAAGTAATTGTGCTGGACAGCCCTAGGTAAAAAGCAATGTTTGTTCCCAATAAATGTGGCTGTTTGGCAAATCAAGAGTGATATCAGATTCACTTGCATTACACTGCATGTTGGCAAAGGATTAGGAATCAGGATGAATAGGAAATGTTACTGTGATCAAGGGAGAGATAATATTAGGTATTCATTTCATTGGTATTGATTTTCCCCTTTGCCACCCGAATTGCCTCACTGGTCTAGTCACTGCGGTTTGGGATAATGAGATGGGTTTGGGATAATGAGATAGGGGAATAGGGCAAATTCTCTATCTAACAGTGGTCCCAGTGAAAGGAAAGGAAAAATAAAATGCCCCAAAAAGTTGAGAGAAAAGAAAATTGTTGTCAGGGAGTCACTGGGAAATATGTTGGTTATTTTAGGGGAGGGGTATTCACTTGCAAAAGGATAAAAATAAGTTAAAGTCGAGTGAGAACCATTCATAAATCTGAATGTTATAAATGAATAAATAAAGCACAGTACTAGGGATGTGAGAGTATTTTATACCCCATTCTTTGTTCAGAGAGACTGAATTGTACTGAGTTATTTCTGCTGCTTCTCCAAATGTCTTTCCATGACACCCTTTCCAATTGTATGCATATGGTTGGCATCTGCTTAGTCAAACCAAGATGGCAGAATCTGGTGCTCCCAACTCAACTGGGAGAGAGTCCATCTCTACTTATGTGGACATCTGTCAGAGGACATTTCTGCTCCTTTCTACACAGCTAGGATGGGGAAAAGGAGCTAGAGAAATCAGTATGTGAAATGTCAACCTCATGGCACATTGCTTTTTGGATTTACTTCTTTGTCCCTCTGGGAATTTCATTCATGTAACACTTGGCACAATTCCTCACCCTCATCCAACCTTATGTACTTGTATTTTGAATGCCTTCAGTTTTTGAGCAGGCTGGCAATATGATTGATCTTGTCATTATTTTCTTTCAATCTGAATTATGATCTAATAATCAACTTGATCTTTAGGGAACATTTGTAATGAACTAGTTTAGCTTTTTGAGGGTGTCCCACTTTCTTTACAATACTCCCGCTATTTCCAAGACTTCTGACAACCAAATTAAGTCTCTTGGCCCACATAAAATTAATAGTACAGGATGACCAGATACTGTTATTTCATATCATTAGAAATGGTCTGTCTTAAAAACCAAAAGCTTTCCCTAATATATCAAGTTTTTTTAGATTTCTAATAAAAGTATGTGAAATGAATACATATATCCACATTGATAGGGTTCATAACAATCATTTCAAAAGAATATTTGATTATTTAAAAATAATTATTAAGTGTGTACTATTTGCTAGGCACTTTCAACTTGATAGATGTTTTATTTGATCTTCATAGTCAATCCCTGATGTAGCATTGTTTTGAGGAAAAGGAAATGGAAATTCAAAAATAATTGAATATACAAAGATTATATAGCTTTAACTGTCTGGATCAAGATTTTAACAAACCTTATTTTTCCTGACTTCAAAGCTTTGGTCTTCACCTTTCTCCTTAATCAGCTGCTAACATATTTTGCACAGTGAAAAGTTGCTCAGTTGCTCAGTGAAAGTTGCTCAGTTGTGTCCAACTCTTTGCAATCCCATGGACTATACAGTCCATGGAATTGTCCAGTCCAGAATACTGGAGTAGGTAGCCTTTCCCTTTTCCAGGGGATCTTTACAACCCAAGGATCGAACCCACGTCTCCCACACTGCAGGTGGATTCTTTACCAGCTGAGTCACAAGGGAAACCCAAGAATACTGGAGTGGGTAGCCTATCCCTTCTCCAGTGGATCTTCCTGACCCAGAAATTGAACCGGGGTCTCCTGCAATGCAGGCAGATTCTTTTCCAACTGAGGTGAGCTATCAGGGAAGCTCCTCTCTATATATACATGTATCCTTTATATTAATTCTGAGGAGTCCTGAACATGTGCTTTAATTTTCATATAGCTCCTGACAGAAAGTTTGCTATGACTTTTGAAATTATTCAATCTCTGTTTGTGGTATAGAGGAGATATTTCTAGAGCATATTAGTGATCATCTTGTTTGATTCTCCATCATCACTACAAGATGGTCAAATTACTTAGCAAGGCTTCAAGGGCACCAAAAAATGTACCCTCTTATCTATTCACCTCATATACATAGAAATATTCCCATACATAGAAATATACCCATAGAAACACATGGCGTTCTTATAACAGTCTGGGTTTCCCACATGTCTGTACCTTTGTATATGGTCTTTTCTGTGCTTAGAATCCATCCTTTATCAGCAGCCCTTTCTCCCTTTGCCTGAATACCTCCTATATATCCTTCAAGTCTACCTTACAGTTTATCGATCTATTGAGCATCCCTGTTTCCAGTCTTTATATTACAAGTTTATACTGTTTTCTTGTCTCTCTACATTTTGACTTAGGTTCAGGGACTATGCTCTACCCACCCTTTAATTTCTGCACCCGGCAGGGTTCCTGGTGTTTCTCTCATGGCTAATAAAGATGGAATGACTAAAACAAAGATAAATTTATTAATAAGTTACGTGTGTAGTATACTGCTCTCAATAAAAAAAAAATTGTTAATCTGGGTGAAATTAGAAACTTTAATGTGTAATAGTAATGCTTTTCTTTACCTTGATGCCTTAGAAGTGAAATGAAACATTTCTTCATCAACTCTTGGGAGTGCCTAAAGTTTAAGCTCTTCATCCAATCTTTTTGATACATCTTTAGATGTATTGATATTATTAGGTAACCACCGAATGTAATCAAAAAGAAATAGAAGGAAGGGTTTGTAGTACAAGAACAAAAGAGAGTAAGCACGGCTTCTGAAGCAATAAGAAGCATAGACTTGGGGAGTTAGCTGGTGGGGCTCACAAAACTGGGGGCTGGTTCTGGAATAGCTTCTGAAAAGAGCACTCACATAGCAGAACTCTATTCTAGTATTCTGCATGTCTGGTGACTCAGACGGTAAAGAATCCACCTTCAGTATGGGAGACATGGGGTGGATCTCCAGATGAGAAAGATCCCCTGAAGGAGGGTATGGCAACCCACTCCAAGATTCTTGCCTGAAGAATCCCCATGGACAGAGGAGCCTGGTGGGCTACAGTCCATGGGGTCACAAAGAGTCAGACATGACTGAGCAACTAAGCACACAGCACAGCACATTAGTGGTCGCGGTGCTGGTTCTCTGTGCTCCAATAGGCCATGCTCTTTGGAAGTAATGAAATACAGATATTTTTGTTGCTAAAGTGTCCTCATCTCAGACACGAGTAAGCAGTTCTTTCTCCATTGTCAGCTGTCTTTCATACCCTCCTCCTAATCTCTTCTACTTTTTCCTGCTCTGCTTCCCAGATGCCCCTTTCCAAGTTGTCTTATGAAAAACTAACTACTATTTTCTGAACTATTTTATTTGCATGATAATTTTTTCTGGTCATTTCATGGCAAGCCAGTAAAAAATTCAACATAATCTCTCCTTGAGAACATGGCTCCAAGCCCTTAGCTCAGTTTTCTGTTTTAAAAAATTATTATATAAATAGCTATTGATCTATTTTAAACCTCAAATGTCTAAAAAAAAGAATGATTTTTATTTTCCCCCAAATTCAATGCATTCTAGTCCTAATGTTAATTTAAATGTGTTCCTTAATAGAAAATTAAGAAAATAGACTGCTTACCACATTCTCCATTTATAAGTTATTACTAATATCTCCCTTTGACAAGTTATCTGTTTTCATTAGATCTGGATAGCACCAAAAAACAGATTTCCAGGACTGGGATCACCTGGAGGAAACCTTAGAGGAAATTTCTAATCAGAAAAACTGAAGCTGATCCTTGGGATGTGGGAGCGTCCACATTTCTTATGTCTAACAATTGGGAGCTCATGGAAAATTAGCCCAGTGGAATAGAATGATGTTTGAGTAGTGTGTGCATATGGTGCGTAGTACACAGTACCTGCAGGACCGCTTCCTCCCAGGGTCTCTGCCGTAATTAGGGTGTGGTGTGGAAGATAGAGTCAAGCAGGTCTAGACTAGAATGGTAGCTATTCCATTTACTGCTGTCTATTGTGATCTTGGACTGCAAGGAGATCCAACCAGTCCATTCTAAAAGAGATCAGCCCTGGGTGTTCTTTGGAAGGAATGATGCTAAAGCTGAAACTCCAGTACTTTGGCCACCTCATGCGAAGAGTTGACTCATTGGAAAGGACTCTGATGCTGGGAGGGATTCGGGGCAGGAGGAGAAGGGGACGACAGAGGATGAGATGGCTGGATGGCATCATGGACTCGATGGACGTGAGTCTGAGTGAACTCCGGGAGTTGGTGATGGACAGGGAGGCCTGGCATGCTGCAATTCATGGGGTTGCAAAGAGTCAGACACGACTGAGTGACTGAACTGAACTGATTGTAATCTTGGACCATAAAGAAAGCTGAGTGCCAAAGAATTGATGCTTTTGAACTGTGGTGTTGGAGAAGACTCTTGAAAGTCTCTTGGACTGCAAGGAGATCAAACCAGTCAATCCTAAAGGAAATCAGTCCTGAATATTCACTGGAAGGACTGATGCTGAAGCTGAAGCTCCAAAATGTTGGCTACCTGATGCAAAGAATTAACTCACTGGAAAAGATCCTGATGCTGGGAAAGATTGAAGGCAGTAGATGACAGGGATAACAGAGGATGAGATGGTTGGATGGCATCACCAACTTGATGGACATGAGTTTGAGCAAGTTCCAGGAGTTGATGATGGACAGGGAAGCCTGGCATGCTGCAGTCCATGGTGTCACAGAGTCAGACATGATTAAGTTACTAAATTGAACTGATTTTGATCTTGGACAGTTAATGTCTCTGCTCCCATGAGTACAATTATACCTAAAACCTCAAAGGATTGCTAGAGTGCTTAAGAAAACAATCAAACAAATTATTTATTATAGTGAGTACTGTATAAACTTTCATTTTCTGAGACTCATCTTTGCTTTACTCTGGGAGGAGTTGATTAATTGGCTCCTATGACACTACTTTGGAGAAGAAAATGGCATCCCACTCCAGTACTCTTGCCTGGAAAATCCCATGGACAGAGGAGCCTGGTAGGCTGCAGTCCATGGGGTCGTTAAGAGTTGGACACGACTGAGCAATTTCGCTTTCACTTTTTACTTTCATGCATTGGAGAAGGAAATGGCAACCCACTCCAGTGTTCTTTTCTGGAGAATCCCAGAGGCAGGGGAGCCTGGTGGGCTGCCATCTATGGGATCTCACAGAGTCGGACACGACTGAAGTGACTTAGCAGCAGCAGTAGCATGACACTACTTGCTGTATAAACCTGTTTAGTTCAGGATCATTTAAGACACTGATTGAACCCCTTCTATAGAATAGGAACTTGAACTGTAAATTGCTTTGGTCTGTGGCCAAAAAGAAAGCCACATTCTATTAATAGCTGCTTATCAAGGAGACCTAAAGACATACACGTGAAAGTTATGAGGGCTTCACTAAATACATACTAATAATTCAACAGGGTCTGTGGTTGGTTGAGTTGGTAGGTATGGAACCTTGGATAAGGAGGGCTGCCTGGATTTTAGACTAAGTGGAGGCTGGATCCTCAAACCCCAAAGTCAACTGTATTTGTTATCGGGGGTAAATGTGCTATCAATAGCATTAATTATTGCCTTATTAAATGGACAGTTTCTTCCCGAGATAGGGATCTCTGAAAGAGAATCTCTTGTGACCATTTTGAAGTGGGTGATTCAGGGAGTAATAATGTCTCTCACTTTAGATATGTTGAGTCTGAAGTGCTTTTTAAGTAATCAAGAATACTACAACTGCATTGTTGGGCAGATAGTCTAAACTTAGATGAAGATTATAAATATGTGAGGTATCTGTGAGCAGACAGTAATTAAAACTATGGGTGTATAAGACAGAGATAGAAGATAAAAATAGATGAGAAGGCCCAGTACTGTGGCTGGTGCTACTGCTGCTGCTGCTAAGTCACTTCAGTCATGTCTGAATCTGTGCGACCCCATAGATGGCAGCCCACCAGGCTCCGCTGTCCCTGGGATTCTCCAGACAAGAACACTGGAGTGGGTTGCCATTTCCTTCTCCAATGCATGAAAGTGAAAAGTGAAAGTGAAGTTACTCAGTTGTGTCCGACTCTTCGCGACCCCATGGACTGCAGCCCACCAGGCTCCTCCATCCATGGGATTTTCCAGGCAAGAGTACTGGAGTGGGGTGCCATTGCCTTCTCCCGTACTGTGGCTGGAAGGAGGCAAATATTTCATGTTAAGGGGTAAAGATAAGATTTGACAAAGGCATGGGGAATGAGTGGTCAAAACCTTTTGGTGTGTTCAGTTGCTCAGTTGAGTCCTACTGTTTACAACCCCATGGACTGCAGCACGCCAAGTTTTCTTGTCATCCTCTGTCTGCTGGAGTTTGCTCAAATTCATGTCCATTGAGTCATGATGATATCTATCTCATCCTCTGCCATCCCCTTCTCTTTGTGCCTTGAATGTTTTCCAACATCAGGGTCTTTTCCAGTGAGTTAGCTGGTCATCAGGTGGCCAACATATTGGAGATTCAGCTTCAACATCAGTCCTTCCAATGAATATTCAGGGTTGATTTCCTTCAGGATTGGCTGGTTTGATCTCCTTGCAGTCCAAGGGACTCTCAAGAGTCTTCTTCAATACCACAGTTCAAAAGCATGTGTCCTTTGGTGCTCAAAACCTTAGGAGACACAGAGAGTGAACCATAACATAAACAATGCATTTCAGATGGTGGTGATGTGTCAGTATAGATTAAGCAGTGGTAACAGGTGTACCATTCTGATGGGGATGCTGACGGAGAGAAGACAGCGTGTGGGGAGAGCAGCGGGTATAGGAGCTGTCTCTGTATCTTCCCCTCAGTTTTGCTGTGAACTTTAAAATTCTTTAAAAAATAAAACCTTAATAATAGTAATTTTAGAAATTGTTGGAGACTAAAAAGGAAAGTGTTGGGTTATATGGCCAACATAAAAGAGTGTTTTTAAAGAAAGTTTGTAGTGTCACTACTGCGGAATCAGGTCAGCTGAGGATGAAAGATTGCCTGCTGAATGGAGTGATATTACATGTGGAAGGAACATTGGGAGGTGAAGAAGGCAGGATTAGATATATGTTTATTCAATATCATGTGTTCTTAATGTTTCATAATATCTTTTTCCATTTCATAATAGGTGTTTGAAGGTATTTCCCCGGTGTTAACCTTCTTCTAGCAGAGTTCTACCATAGTTTCTTCAATGCATTCCATGTTGTTGGCCATTTAGCTTGATTCTAACTTTTTTGCTACTAGAAACAACCTTTTAATGAGCACCCTTGTAGCTGTGTCTTTATGAATATAATTATGTCCTTGGGCTACATTTCCAGAAGTGTAATTGCTAGGTTAAAAGTTGTTCTATTTTTTAAATACAGGGTTACATAATCACTAGAATGTTATTACCAAACCACTCGGAGGCTAAGGCTGCATAATCTCCTGATGTCTTTTCTCTGGGGAATGAGGTAAAATCAAAGTGATTTTTTTTTTTCATTGATTATCCACAGTTTGATACATCTATACATGTCTCTGAGATTAGTATAAGTTGAACCATAGTATAAAACTTTACTTCAAAAAAAAACAATCATTAACATTTTGTTACCACTTACTATATGGCAGGAAGGAAGTCTTTTTTAAGTTCATGGATAAATAGATAATGGATACAGAAAAAAGAAAGATGGATGGATGGATGGATGAATAGAGACAGAGAAATTGAGATAGAGATAGGTAAGTGGGTAGTTAGATAGTTCATAGATGGATATATACTATATGTACAGACAGACATCACATTAGAAAGTCATGAGCACTCTGGAGATGGCTGTAACTTTTTCTTAGCAGCCTCAATCAATCAGGTTACTTTAATTATGTCATGTTTCCATACTGGTTACTTGGTTTGATTAAGTGTACTTCCCTGCTTTCCTCTATTGGAATTTACACTTAGCACTTAGGATCCATAGTCAATATGGGGACCTACTATTTGGGACCTTTTTTTTTAACTTTTATGTGATTAAGATTTTGGTTAGATGTTTTCTAAGATCCCTTCCAGCTTGAGAATATGATTCTTATTTTCATCTCTTGACACTCTTTATTTTTTTAAGTACCACTTTTACACAATTATGATTTTTAAAGTGTGGTATATATTTCCGAAGGTAGAATTTCTGTTTGTCCATGTCTCATTTCAAGCTAGTAAGGCTTGCCTGACTTGCAATGGCATGGTATTCCAGGGGTTGCTCATACAGTAACAGAAACTGGAATGTAGTTTCTGACTCTTATGTATATCTTATATACTGATACTAACATCATGATGCTATGTGTCATTACCATACTTGTCTCATAGCTCAAAATCAGCTTACTATTCATATTACTTATTCACATATTGGTAAAGTTATAAAGGTATCTGACTTATATTTAACATTTCCTTCAAAGGACAGATGTACTGTAGTTTAAATTGCCATTTTCAGTATGAAATAAAGATAAATTACTTGTCTTTCATCTGTACATTTGTCTTGTAAACACTTAACAGCAGAGACCTCCTTGCTTAGTGAATGGGCTTGGTTTTCTTCCAAACAATATTCTGTGAAGCTGAATTTGGTTTCAGAATTTCAAACAGAGCAGAAATACCATGAGTCTTATTTTCCTTCTGAGAAAACTAAATTTGTTAATCCTCTGCATAACAAGAGTTGAATTGAAAGATTCAGACTTAGAGAAATTATAATTCAGTGTCTGGGAACATATTCCTTCTGATTTCCTTCTCTGCTGTGTTACTGACATTTTAAGTGACCTGAAGTAAGAATATAAATGCATGATTTCCCTTTAGTAAATGAGTATTCTACAGAGTCTCACAGGGGTTTGTGTAAGTTGTTAATTTGTTGAGAGCCTTGTGTGTGAAGAGTAGTTTAAAATTACATTTCTTTTTTTTACATACAGATTTGAAAAAAATCAAGGATTAGAATCATAGGCTCTTTCATAGCATGTTTTATACACACAATAAACTTTTTGCTTCCTCTCCTCTCCCCTGCCAGCTTATTCTCCCCCTGCAAACCATCCAGAGGAACATATCAGTGTGAAAGTGCTATGAAAAATATAAAGTGCCCCACAAGTGAAGAACTGTCTTAATATTACTTAATATAAACACTTGAGTTGGTATAATTACTAAATAAAAGCTAATAATTGCTTTTAGAAATAAAATTAGTTATCTTGGGAGAGGTTCTCCATTGAAAGAAGTGTCTTCCATATATTAGCTTTTTTAACAGTACTTTTTTTTTTTTTAAGTCAGTGGGTTGAATTCATTTAAGTTACTGTGTTCTGAATATGAAGGCACACTTTTTGTGTCTGCAGAAATTCAAAGTATATAAACTAATGTAATGACAGTACCAATGGCCTACAAAATCAAATGTCTAAAAATAGAATTCACATATTTTATAAGTATGCTCTAGATTGTCTTATTGCAGGAAACCCATTCTAGATGTTTTCAGGAAATTCAGGTCTATTCAAGGATTTCTTGGTCAAATTTAAATTCTATACTTCTTTTGTTAAATTAATTCCTATGTCTTTTATTCTTTCTGATGCTGTTGTAAATAGAATTGTCTCCTTAATTGTTATTTTTATTATTCTGGGAGTTGTTCTTGGAGGTCTAACTTAGAGCCAACTCATTCAATTCTTTGATTATTATTTTGGTTCTTTACAATAAACCCCTCCTTGCTTAAAAACTAAAAGTGTTCTGCCATGATATTTCTTCAGAAAATCATCCTTTTAGATTGGATAGGGGATATCATTTTTGTAAATATCTAGCCTTAATGATCAGGTTTAGTAATTCTCACGGGGCTTGTACTTCCAGTGATAAGTACGAATGAACAGGACATTAGGAGTTATAGGAGTCATTAGATGACTCAGCAGCACCCTCTTCTCTGCACCATGTAATCTGTTGTTGGTGTTGCTCAGTCATATCCAACTCCTTGAGACCCTGTGCACTGCAGCATGCCAGGCTACCCTGTCCTTCACCATCTCCTGGAGATTGCTCAAATCCTGTCATTGAGTCAATGATACCATCCAACCATCTCATCCTCTGTCACCCCCTTCTCCTCCTGCCTTCAATCTTTCCCAGCATCAGGGTCTTTTTAATGAGTCAGCTCTTCACATCATATGGCCAAAGTATTGGAGCTTCAGCTTCAACATTAGTCCTTCCAATGTATATTCAGGGGTTGATTTCCTTTAAAATTGACTGGTTTGATCTCCTTGCAGTCCAAAGGACTCTGAAGAGTCTTCTCCAGCACCAGAGTTTGAAAGCATCAATTCTTCGGTGCTCAGCCTTCTTTATGGTCTAACTGTTGCATCCATACATGAATACTATGTAATTGTGTCATCTGAAGGGCAGTAGCAGTTAAGGCCCCTTATGGTCACTATGCTGTATGTCCACCATGTCCTGCATCTTCAGGAAAAAGCCCTCCTGTTACAAAATCAGAGGGCTCCTTTGTCTTTCCACGTTGCATTAACCTCTCCAGAGTGTTTGATGCTTTTAGTCACTGATGCCAGATGACAGAGCATCATTTTCCTTAGACCATCTCCTGATTTTCCTCTTAATTCTACAGAACAGCTCCTTCTTGGGCTCCTTAACCTTCTAACTCCACACACTCTTCCTCTGCAACCCCTTGACCACAGAGAATGCTGCTGATAACTTTAAAACTCATGTATCCAGTCTGAGTTCCTTTTACCTGATGGACCCACCCTTCCAGTTGCCCATTGTAATAACTTCCAGGCACCTCACACTCAAGATGTTCATGACTCTACTGCCGTCTGCCCTCCCACCCTTCACCAACCATGAAACTCTTTGAGAATTCAGCATCCAAGTGAACTACCTCCCTCGCTACCTGAAAGCACATGTGCTCACCTGTGACCTCTCCCTGTCCTCTTACCCACCTCTGCCAGTCTGTCACTGAGCACTGCCAGTTTTTCCTCCTAAATTCATCTGGAGGGCAAATGAAAGACAGAACTGTGAAGCCAGGCTTCCTGGCTTCAAACCAGCTTTAGTCTTTGGGGAAGTTTGAGCCGATTTTCTCTTTGGACTTGAATTTCCTCATCTTCGAATAGAAAAATGGTACCTATGCTATACTGGTGGGTCGATGATAAAGAATCTGCCTGCCAATGCAGGAGACCCTAGTTTTATCCCTGGGTTGGGAAGATCCTCTGGAGAAGGCAATGGCCAACCACTAGAGAATTCCATGGACAGAGGAGCCTGGCGGGCTACAGCCCATGAGGTCTTAAGGAGTCGGACATGACTAAGCAAATATCACCTGTAATATAAGATGGGTGTGTGTGTGTGTGTGTAACAATTTGATGAGGCTATATGGGAAAAGCACTGGGTAATAAATAAGTACTCAAGTGCTGTGATAAATACTCGCTACTTTGAGCTCTTTTTATCATTGGTTCCTCTCTCCCCACCTGGTCCACCCCTGGCCTCCATCCACAGGCATTTCTCGCGAGGATCACTTCAAAAGCTTCTCCAGTGACCTCTTGTCCCATGTCTGCTCCAGAATCCCTTCTGTTCTCCATGCTGCAGTCAGAGAGAGCTTTCTGAACTACGGGATATGTGTGTACTTTGCCGCATCCTTAATGCCTTCATTGACTTCATTTACTTCCCATTCCCTTTCAGTTGCAATCCAGCTCCTTCACCCCATCTCACCTGACACTCTGACCTCATTTTGGGCCCCTTCCACTGAGCACCATCTGCTTCAAGTTGTTAGGTAGGTAGAAAAGGGAAAAGGAGTCCCAAATGGTGGTGGCTAAAAGACAAAGAAGGGAAAAGCCCACGAAAATAGAATAAAGGAAGGTCTGAGGACTGGAGTGAGGACCTCAGGTAAAACAACACTCCTGGCTAAGCCCAATTTACATAGGACAGGCCCAAGGAGAGAAAAACATATAAAAAGAGGAGCCAAAGCTCTCTCTCTCTCTCCCGCGCACTGGGGCGTTCTTCTCTTCACGTCTTTGGATCGACGTGCCCTCGCGATGGATTTTCCTGCTATCTTCTAAATAAAATAGAGCTGTAACACTGAGCTGTAACACTGATTTGTCTAAGAGCTATAACATGGTCCTTTCGAGACCTGAGAGCTATAACACGGTCTATCCAAGACCCAAGAGCTGTGACATGCTGAGGGGGCTTTAATGTCCATCACTCCAAATCTTTGTTGTGACGAGACAACGAACCGGGGAACAGACACCTGCCTGATAAAGTGCTCCAGAATATCAGCTTCTAGAATACACCATATTTTCTTTCTTTCTTCCTGACCCTCACATATACTCTTCTCAGTGTCAGGAATATTCTCTTCACCTGGGCCAGTCGCCTGCATCCTTCTTCTTAGTCCTTTGCCCTGTGTTTAATTCAGTGCCTTTGCGGCAGCTTCTAATCACAGGCATTCATCAGGGCGCTTATCTTGTGGTTCTGGAGGTTTTAAAAACAATGTCTCTCCTAAGACTGTTCTGTTGGCTTCTCGTCCCTGCACGTAACCATTGTCTGATACCAAGCACCATTATCTCGTGCAGAACAAATGGCCTCCAGGGTAACAGAACAGGTTTGCAGTCTTGATTCCTTCTCTGGAACCTCCCAGATAGAATTGCTCAGGATGAGTCTTGTGATTTCCCCAGGGGGCATAGGTGAACCAGCTCCCAAGAATATATACCCTTTGTGCTCCTTAAATTTAAATACTTTTGGTTATACTTGTCAAGTCTGGTGGGTTGTTGGTTTTTTTTTTTTTTTTTTGTGTATGTGTGTGTGTAACAATTTGATGAGGCTATATGGGGAAAGCACTGGGTAATAAATAAGTACTCAAGTGCTGTGATAAATACTCGCTACTTTGAGCTCTTTTTATCATTGGTTCCTCTCTCCCCACCTGGTCCACCCCTGGCCTCCATCCACAGGCATTTCTCGCGAGGATCACTTCAAAAGCTTCTCCAGTGACCTCTTGTCCCATGTCTGCTCCAGAATCCCTTCTGTTCTCCATGCTGCAGTCAGAGAGAGCTTTCTGAACTACGGGATATGTGTGTACTTTGCCGCATCCTTAATGCCTTCATTGACTTCATTTACTTCCCATTCCCTTTCAGTTGCAATCCAGCTCCTTCACCCCATCTCACCTGACACTCTGACCTCATTTTGGGCCCCTTCCACTGAGCACCATCTGCTTCAAGTTGTTAGGTAGGTAGAAAAGGGAAAAGGAGTCCCAAATGGTGGTGGCTAAAAGACAAAGAAGGGAAAAGCCCACGAAAATAGAATAAAGGAAGGTCTGAGGACTGGAGTGAGGACCTCAGGTAAAACAACACTCCTGGCTAAGCCCAATTTACATAGGACAGGCCCAAGGAGAGAAAAACATATAAAAAGAGGAGCCAAAGCTCTCTCTCTCTCTCCCGCGCACTGGGGCGTTCTTCTCTTCACGTCTTTGGATCGACGTGCCCTCGCGATGGATTTTCCTGCTATCTTCTAAATAAAATAGAGCTGTAACACTGAGCTGTAACACTGATTTGTCTAAGAGCTATAACATGGTCCTTTCGAGATCTGAGAGCTATAACACGGTCTATCCAAGACCCAAGAGCTGTGACATGCTGAGGGGGCTTTAATGTCCATCACTCCAAATCTTTGTTGTGACGAGACAACGAACCGGGGAACAGACACCTGCCTGATAAAGTGCTCCAGAATATCAGCTTCTAGAATACACCATATTTTCTTTCTTTCTTCCTGACCCTCACATATACTCTTCTCAGTGTCAGGAATATTCTCTTCACCTGGGCCAGTCGCCTGCATCCTTCTTCTTAGTCCTTTGCCCTGTGTTTAATTCAGTGCCTTTGCGGCAGCTTCTAATCACAGGCATTCATCAGGGCGCTTATCTTGTGGTTCTGGAGGTTTTAAAAACAATGTCTCTCCTAAGACTGTTCTGTTGGCTTCTCGTCCCTGCACGTAACCATTGTCTGATACCAAGCACCATTATCTCGTGCAGAACAAATGGCCTCCAGGGTAACAGAACAGGTTTGCAGTCTTGATTCCTTCTCTGGAACCTCCCAGATAGAATTGCTCAGGATGAGTCTTGTGATTTCCCCAGGGGGCATAGGTGAACCAGCTCCCAAGAATATATACCCTTTGTGCTCCTTAAATTTAAATACTTTTGGTTATACTTGTCAAATCTGGTGGATTGTTGGTTTTTTTTTGGTTTTTTTTTTTTTGCCACTTTTCTGTCTTGCAAATGAGGCAACTAAGGAGCAAAAAAGTTAACTGACTTCAAATCATTTATCTAGGTGGAAGAAAGTTCTTTGGATCACATCATTAGCAAGAAGAGAAAAAAAGAGCATTAGTTAATAAAGCAGGCTTGCAAAATTTGAGGAACTAAGAACATCTCTGTCCTGATGAGCAGATTCAGACCTGAGTGACTTGTTTGGGGTTTAAAAGTCTGGTAAACGAAAGGCAGAAACAACAGCACCTTGGGCTGATAATCAAAAACAATGGCGCCAAATGCAGCAGCCTTTGCCAGAAGAAAACAGATCAGTCTTTTCAGCAATAACAACACACGTAGAGAACAGCACTGACACGAATATGTCAAAAGCACCAGTGTTTAAAAGGTGTTTTCCTCAAGAGAGTACTTCATATACTTTAAATAATTCTTAAGTGTAAAATAAAAGTGATGCTTGAACTTGCACATGAGGTATTTTGCTTAAAAAACCCTCAAACCGGATTTGAGGACAAACTCTGCATTTTTTATTACCTAACTAGAAGAGAATATTTTAGATATTTTTCAGCTTCGTTAAACATCAGCTCTGACTAAAAAAGTGTATGCCTAGGTGGGTGTTGATTAATGCTGCTAAGAACACTTTGTGTAGGATTTTATGCTAATTACCCTTTATACCCTAACCCGTGTCAATTTTAACAATCTAAATTAGCATTTTCTCCCAGGACTCAGGAATGTGAGAATTGTGAAATTGGCTCAGTAAGCTGAGTTAGCAGTGAGAAAATTGAGATGTTCTATATTTCTGCATTAACATCTGCTGCTTGTTCAAAGCATGATCCTTTCAAAATGATTAAGATATTGAAAAAAATAAGAGATGGGAGAGGTGCTGCATACTTTATATATTTTTTTAAAATTGTGATATTTGACATTGTCATCAACAGTTCCCAGTAATCATGGCTGGAATAATGGATTTTTGATCTGCAGTGTTTGAGAAATTGATTGCACTATTATAGATACAAATATTTTAGCTTCTTTGTCATTTTGGCACCAGTATAATAGGACACACTCTAAAAGATGCTTGGTTATGGAAAAACATCAGGTTAAGCCCCAGTAAAAATTAACTTTCATTTTGCTTATTTTTGAGGCAGCTCTAATAGGAAACACGGGCATTTCCAGATGGTTCTTTTTGAAAATAGAATACCAGATCTTTTCTAGGAGGCAGATTTATAATAAAACTTCTATCTCACCAAATGGGGTATATAGACTTGAGATATTTGAAAAGCAATGTACTATTTGTAAACTGCATGAAGAAGAAGCTCTTCCAGGTTTGTGAGGATATCCAGTTCAGTGTCATTATCATAACCTGTAAGACCTAATACAGTATTGTTAAGGTGATAAGAGTAGAACTTTTCAGCCTCAGATGAGTATTACTCAGATACTCTCGGGCAGAGCCAAGTACTTGCTTTCTAACACACACAATGTTGAGGAAATTTGAATCATAGACTGATCTCGGTTTACATTTGAACGTGTCCAAACGTTCTTGACTTGTTTTTATCAACTTAAAAATATTCACAACCTGAAATTTGAGTCTGTTGTTGTTGAGAGCTATGTTTTATTCAGTGGGAACTTTTAGGACTGCAAGCTCAGGAGACAGCATTTCAAGTGACCTGAAGAGAACTGTTCCGAGGAGGTGAGGGGAAGAGCCAGGTTAATAGATGTTTTGCAACAAAGGGCAGATAAACTTAAGATCAAAACACTTTGTCTTTTATTGTCGTTCAGTTGCTAAGTCATGTCTGACCCTTTGCAACTCCATGGACTGCATCATACCAGGCTTTCCTGTCCATCACCATCTCCTGGAGTTTGCTCAAATTCATGTCCATTGAGTTGGTGATGCTATCCAACCATCTCATCCTCTGTTGCCCTCTTCTCCTCCTGCCCTCAGACTTTCTCAGCATCAGGCTCTTTTCCAGTGAGTCAGCTTTTTGCATCAGGTGGCCAAAGTATTGGAGCTTCAACTTCACCCCTTCCAATGAATATTCAGGGTTGATTTCCTTTAGAATTGACTGGTTTGATCTCCTTGCAGTTTAAGGGACTCTCAAGAGTCTTCTTCAACACCACAGTTTGAAAGCAACAATTCTTTGGCACTCAGCCTTCTTTACGGTCCAACTATCCCATCCGTGCATAACTACTGGAAAACTATAGCTTTGACTATCTGGATATTTGTCAGCAAAGTGATGTCCTTGCTTTTTTTTTTTAAATATTTTATGTGAGTTTTTTTTTCTTTAATTGGAGGATAATTGCTTCCCAATATTGTGCTGGTTTTCAAGACCTTTTAGAACTAACACCCAAAAAAGATATCATTTTCATAATAGGGGACTGGAATGCAAAAGTAGGAAGTCAAGAAACACCTGGAGTAACAGGCAAATTTGTCCTTGGAGTATGGAATGAAACAGGGCAAAGGCTAATAGAGTTTTGCCAAGAGAACACACTGGTCATAGCAAACACCCTCTTCCAACAACATAAGAGAAGACTCTATACATGGACATCACCAGATGGTCAACACCAAAATCATATTGATTTTATTCTTTGCAGCCAAAGATGGAGAAGCTCTATACAGTCAGCAAAAGCAAGACCAAGAGCTGACTGTGGCTCAGATCATAACTCCTTATTGCCAAATTCAGACTTAAATTGAAGAAAGTGGTGAAAACTACTAGACCATTCAGGTATGACCTAAATCGAACCCCTTATGATTATACAGTGGAAGTGACAAATAGATTTAAGGGACTAGAACTGATACAGTGCCTGATGAACTATGGACGGAGGTTCATGACATTGTACAGGAGACAGGGATCAAGACCATCCCCATGGAAAAGAAATGCAAAAAAGCAAAATGGCTGTCTGGAGAGACCTTACAAATAGCTGTGAAAAGAAGAGAAGCAAAAAGAAAAGGAGAAAAGGAAGATATAAGCATCTGAATGCAGAGTTCCAAAGAATAGCAAGAAGAGATAAGATAGACCATCCCCATGGAAAAGAAATGCAAAAAAGCAAAATGGCTGTCTGGAGAGACCTTACAAATAGCTGTGAAAAGAAGAGAAGCAAAAAGAAAAGGAGAAAAGGAAGATATAAGCATCTGAATGCAGAGTTCCAAAGAATAGCAAGGAGAGATGAGAGACTTTCTAAGGGATCAATGCAAAGAAATAGAGGAAAACAACAGAATAGGAAAGACTAGAAATCTCTTAAAAAAAATCAGAGACACCAAGGGAACATTTCATGCAAAGATGCACTCAATAAAGGACAGAAATGGTATGGACCTAACAGAAGCAGAAGGTATGAAGAAGAGGTGGCAAGAATACACAGAACTGTACAAAAAAGATCTTCATGACCAAGATAATCACAAAGGTGTGATCACTCATCTAGAGCCAGACATCCTGGAATGTGAAGTCAAGTGGGCACTAGAGAGCATCACTATGAACAAAGCTAGTGGAGGTGATGGAATTCCAGTTGAGCTATTTCAAATCCTGAAAGATGATGCTGTGAAAGTGCTGCACTCAATAT
>SJYT01030038.1:51522-111582 GCA_006410635.1 Cephalophus harveyi | reverse complement strand
GCTGGGCTGGAAGAAGCACAAGCTGAAATCAAGATTGCCAGGAGAAACATCAATAACCTCAAATATGCAGATGACACCACCCTTATGGCAGAAAGAGAAGAGGAACTAAAAAGCCTCTTGATGAAAGTGAAAGAAGAGAGTGGAAAAGTTGGCTTAAAGCTCAACATTCAGAAAATGAAGATCATGGCATCCGGTCCCATCACTTCATGGCAAATAGATGGGAAAACAGTGGGAACAGCGTCAGACTTTATTTTTTTGGGCTCCAAAGTCAGTGCAGATCGTGATTGCAGCCATGAAATTAAAAGATGCTTACTCCTTGGAAGAAAAATTATGATCAACCTAGATAGCATATTAAAAAGCAGAGATATTACTTTACCAACAAAGGTCCATCTAGTTAAGGCTATGGTTTTTATGGTGATCATTTGTGAATGTGAGAGTTGGACTGTGAAGAAAGCTGAGTGCCAAAAAATTGATGCTTTTGAACTATGTTGTTGGAAAAGACTCTTGCGAGCCCCTTGGACAGCAAGGAGGTCCAACCAGTCCATCCTAAAGGAGATCAGTCCTGGGTGTTCATTGGAAGGACTGATACTGAGGCTGAAACTCCAGTACTTTGGCCACTTCATGCAAAGAGTTGACTCATTGGAAAAGACTCTGATGCTGGGAGGGATTGGGGGCAGGAGGAGAAGGGGACGACCGAGGATGAGATGGCTGGATGGCATCACTGACTCAATGGACATGAGTTTGGGTGAACTCCAGGAGTTGGTGATGGACAGGGAGGCCTGGCATGCTGCAATTCATTAGGTTGCAAAGAGTCGGACAGGACTGAGTGACTGAACTGAACTGATTGTGCTGGTTTCTGCCGTATATCACCATGAATCAATCATGGTGTACCTATGTTTCCTCCCTCTCAGACCTCCCTTCCATTTCCCACCTGTCCCATCCCTCTTGCTTGTCACAAGCACCAGGTTGAGCTCCCTCTGTCACACAACAAATTCTCACTGGCTATCTATTCTGCATATGGTAATGTATATGTTTCCATACTACTCACTTGACTAGTCCCACCACAGATGGAAAGATATACCATATTCTTGGACTAGAAGAATCAATATTGTGAAAATGACTGCCTCTGCTTTTAATATACTGTCTAGATTGGTCATAGTTTTCCTTCCAAGGAACAAGCATCTTTTAAATTAATTTAACGTGGTGGCTGCAGTCACCATCCAGAGTGATTTTAGAGTCAGAGAAAATAAAATCTGTCATTGTTTCTGATTTTTCCCCTTCTATTTGCCATGAAGTACTGGGAAAAGTCGGACGTGGGGTAACTCCTCTTGGCCGCGCTGGGTCGCAGCCGCCCGTGCTTATGATTATACAGTGGAAGTGAGAAATAGATTTAAGGGCCTAGATCTGATAGATAGAGTGCCTGATGAACTATTTGTGGTGTTGGAGAAGACTCTTGAGAGTCCCTTGGACTGCAAGGAGATCCAACCAGTCCATTCTGAAGGAGATCAGCCCTGGGATTTCTTTGGAAGGAATGATGCTAAAGCTGAAACTCCAGTACTTTGGCCACCTCATTGGAAGAGTTGACTCATTGGAAAAGACTCTGATGCTGGGAGGGATTGGGGGCAGGAGGAGAAGGGGACGACAGAGGATGAGATGGCTGGATGGCATCACGGACTCGATGGACGTGAGTCTGAGTGAACTCCAGGAGTTGGTGATGGACAGGGAGGCCTGGCGTGCTGTGATTCATGGGGTCGCAAAGAGTCGGACATGACTGAGTGACTGAACTGAACTGAACTGGGACAAAATGCCACGATCTTAGTTTTTTGAATGTTGTGTTTTAAGCCTGTTTTTCATTCTCCTCTTTTCACCCTCCTCAAGAGCTTCTAGTTCCTTTTCACTTTCTGCCTTGAGAGTGATATCATCTGCATATCTGAGGTTGTTGATATTTCTCCTGGCAATCCTGACTCCAGTTTGTCGTTCATCCAGCCCAGCATTTCACATGATGTACTCTGCCTGTAAGTTAAATAAGTCAAATCAAATGACTGTTGTTAATTAAAGAAGACTAGATACCTGAATTTAAGTGATCTAACATGTTTTTATGTATGGGAAGATTCAAGAGTTTGGGCTCACTGAATTCATTCCTCATATGCACCTCAGAAATCCTGGGCCAGGGTCCTGTGGTTTTTTCTACATCCTGAGCTTCCTTGGGGTTTACCATGGAGAGTGTCTTCAGTCTGATGGCTCCTAGATTATAGGTATTCTTCTCCTTCCTAGGTACCCTTCAGGCTCACCAGCTTCTCATTGGAGGACTGCAATTGCTGATGATTATAACATCTTTGTGTGCTGATAATGGCAGGAGATATTTCATTTCTCATTCGCCAAATCCAAAATTGGTGACTGTTGACAGTTGAGTTGAAACCTGGATGCAGGTGGGTTTGGATTATTAAGCAGTGGTTTTAGTTTCCCCAGCACTTGGGGGAATGTTTGAGTGGGGATCAAGACTTCTGTCTAACCCTTCAAGTTCCAGCATTAGTAACAAACATTTTAGAGGGTTTGGCTTCTTTCCAAGACACTAATGTAAGGGCCATGCAGGGAGGCTACAGAGAAGCAGCTGCAGACTACTGGCTCCATGAGGATGTGGCAGGCAGGTTGCCTGAAGTGGGGGGCACAGGTGAGCAATGCTCATGGGTACTGCCTTCTGGCACCGCTCATTTGCCTTCACTTCTCAACAAAACCACTTGCTCTCCTCTTGCAATACCCCTTTTGCTTAGAACTTCCTTTCCAAACATAAAGCTTTAAAGTCATCTTCATCAGGCTCAGCAATGTTGTGTTCTTAGCCCCATGGATTGTATTATAGGACAATCATAATACAAACATAAAACAAAATACAAGCATTTTAGGTCATGCAAAATCACTTAATTTAAGGCCAATTTAGAGAGTAAATGTGAGTTTATGAAGAGGGGGAATGTAGTTAAAGTGTTTTAGGAGCATATTAATCTAGCAATTTTAACACTTTAGGATCACATTTCTGCTGTGTTATACTTGCCTCTGCCGGTTATGTGATCATTTTTGCAAATGTAAAGATTTACATGCTGTAATATTGCCAACTTTCTCAAATTTCTAATGTTTCATGGAAAGCTGTTTAACCATTTCCTTAATGTTTTTACTGCATCTAATTTATGTTCCAGCCTTGCTGATTTCCAGCTTGTCTTTCAGCACAAGGTTCACCACTTATTGGGAGACATTTTTATAGGACATCAAAAATATTCTAAATTATAATGAGAAAGATTCATATAACAGCACAGAAATCACTCAGAATTTTTAACAATGGGATTTTTCACAAGCTACTAACAGTGTATGTTACTAAATTTCAGTTTACTGACTGAAGTGGAACCCCCAAAATACAAGCATAGCTGACAATTAAGCTTGAAATTATGGAGGTCTTGATTTTTAAATATTATGGAATTTACTTTTCAAATGAATCCATAAAATGATGATATCAATACTTTACATAATATCATTCTGAATTCTGGGAAATAATCATGAGAAGCTGTGTATAGAACACTTGGCACTATGCCTGGCATAACAGAGGTGTCCCAATGTTTGTTCTCTTATTTGAGTTTCTTCTTCCACTGGCACACTAGCCTTCCCTTCTACCCACACTTACCTGCCCCTCCAACCAATTGTTCATATTTTCCCTTATTTCATCTTTATCTTTCTTTTCCTTCATTGTGTCCACTTTTGGGGCCATCTCATCTACTGTTAGGCCATCTCATCTACAACACACAAAGAGTCTGTTGTGTCAATCATTTCTAAAATGATGTCTCTGGACCAAATATTTCTGAGTCAGTCTTTTATTTCTACAACCTCCTGGATTTTACTGGATGTCCTTCAGGCTTCCCAAACCCAAGTATTTTAATATAAATTGTGTTTAATTTTGTCTTGATTTTCCATCTGTCTAATGAGACAGGAATCCTATTAATCACACCTCCTCAACATCATTAGATTCTGTCTTCTCCTCCTTCACTAGCATCACCTCTGCTAATGCAGAGGCCCTCATCCTTTCCTGATCATCACAGTAGCCTTCACTGTTGCTCATCTCCATCCCATTCTCAGAATGACTTTGCAGTCAGAGAGCTCTTTCCACAGTGAAAATGTAGCCATGTAACTTCTCTGAATTAATTCATCTTTTAAACTATTTTCTACTTTTATGATAGAATTTAGTTTCCATTGCATAACAGCCAAGACCCTTCATACTCACTCTAGATTCTGTGCTTTTGCACACTCTCTTTCCATCACCTGGAACATGTATTCTCACCTCCCTAGCCTTATGAATTCCTGTCTGTATTCAGAGACTTAGGTCAGGTCCACTGAAAAGAGCTACTCTTGGTACTCCACAGACAGAATTGGACTCCTTGGACTCTTACATGTTATGCAGTTGCAGCATTAGCCATTTGAAAGAGAGATGTTGCAAGTAACTGGTTGCAATCGACTGGAGAGAGTACTTTGAAAGCAGTACCTGTTTCTTACACATTTTACTTTCCCAGAGTCTGTGCATAGTAGGGATTGCTTTATGAATGAATGATAGAGTAAGTGAATGAACTTGGTTCCTTTCTATCTTGGTCTTGGCATGCCAAAATGCATGTGGGAACTTCCTACTTTTACTTAAATGCTTGGGAGTCATTATATATTCCAATAGAAATGAGTTTGGACTTTGTCTATTCTTTCATTTAAATAAAGGAGATGTCCTGCCAAACCTGACTTTAATCTTTAAAATCTCTGTCTTCAGAATAAACTTTTGCTCTCTTTCCTAGCCAGAGAAACTTCAATAATTTTGTTTTTCCTTTGAGAAAAATTTGTGCTATCATTTTTCATATATAACGATTTCAAAACCTCTAGCATCTTATTAAAAATTAGATCATAGACTTTAAAAGGGATTTGACAACAAAATCATTCCCAAATAAATACCAAAATACTCCTTAATGCAGTTATCCTAGTTAGGCATCAGAAATTAAATTTTTGCTGCATACACAAGAGATTGATACCTGTACTGTGCTTAATGGCCTGAAAAATGCAGTGAAATGACTGAATTACTCAGTATGCCACATACATCTAATGAGGAAAAGTTGCACATCTCCAAACTACATTTTTCATCACTTATGGGCTAATTTAAACTATTTTCATAACTGAACAAAGTGTTGCCTTCGTTTCTTTCATTGAAGCATTTACACATCTGAAGCCAAAGCTATTTCTTGCAAACTTGATCTTTATTAAATATATCTGATTTACGTTCTGCAGGCTTGAGAAAGGTCAAATTAATTTCATCATAGTTTCCCTTTGCAGTGGCATCTGTTAGGAGCATGGTACTGCTGTTATGAATAAGGCTTCCCCTAAGCAACAACATGGTGTCTTAAATTATACTCAGCACCATAAAAAGAATCCAAGTCCCATCTAATCAGGCTCCATGTCTCTGGCATGTCACATATGGCTGCTTTTGAAATTTGTTCCAATAAGTCTTTATATTTCAAAGAAGTGTGTATCCAAAGTTAATTTACAAGAAAGAAACTCAAAGAACTGCACAGAAAAGTGTGTTCACTAAGGAGATATACGAAATTGTAAGGGTGACATGGTTTTCAATACATGCATGCCTATATGTATAAAATGGGTGGTCTTGTAGGAATCTATCTTTTTTAACTCCCTGTGCTTGTCTATTGTAACCCATTAACTTTGCCTAAAATCATTAAGAGCTGCTGAAAGCAAACAAAATGTCAAAATACTATGTGGGTGAGCTATGAATGATGCAGGTGTAAAGAGCCCATACTTTGAGTATAATTAACAAAATCTGAAGTGGTGTCAAACTAAGAAAAGTTGCTTATGAATAAATGGTGGAAAAGCACGGAGAATTGGCTTCCACTGGATTCTGGAATTTTTTAAATTCCAAATTAGGTTTTCTTCTGTAAATATGTTATCTTTGCTTTACATTTTACTACTGGTTGTTGTGTTAATATATACAAATTATTAATCTTCCCTCATTTATCTTGTGAGTGATTTCATCATCCTTCAAAACTTTATGCCTTCTTAGTGTTTTGGGGGAGATTTCTTACATGTTCCTAGTATCAGGTTACATCATTTGAAAATAATGGCAAATTTGCCCTTTTTCCTTCCAGTCTTTAAAAATCCAATGCTTAAAACAACCAGAAAAGTAATTGGTAGCATTAAGTATATCTAAATGTCTTGTTCCTGACTGTGAATAAAATGATTATATCAGTAAATATATTCTATACTGATTGCTTTTGATAATCTTTTAAGGAACAATTTTAAGGTCACTTCATTCTATTTCTATGTGCTAAGTCTTCTTAAAATTGAGAATTACTGTGAATTTTAAAAAGTGCCTTTCAACAACTATTGTGACAGTAATTCTTACTCCTTTGAAAGAAAATAATGGCAAACTATAGATGTGTAAAGTTACAAAAGCAAAAATGGAGATGGGACAGAAACAAGTGTTGGATAGAGAAGACCAGAAAATGGTGATAGTGTCTCCCTGGGAAGAAATGGTGGTGATCAGAGGCTTCATATCAGAGGCTGCTGCTGCTGCTGCTGCTAAGTCGCTTCAGTCGTGTCCGACTCTGTGCGACCCCATAGACGGCAGCCCAACAGGCTCCCCCGTCCCTGGGATTCTCCAGGCAAGAACACTGGAGTGGGTTGCCATTTCCTTCTCCATTGTGTGAAAGCGAAAAGTGAAAGTGAAGTCGCTCACTCGCGACCGACTCCTAGCGACCCCATGGACTGCAGCCTACCAGGCTCCTCCATCCATGGGATTTTCTAGGCAAGAGTACTGGAGTGGCTTGCTATTGCCTTCTCAGAGGATGACTGGATGATAATTTCCTGATCAGCAGTCTAATTCCTCAGTTTATAAGTGCCACAATGTTGATTGTAAAATATTCAAAAATGTTGATGGATCAGTTCTTCTTGCAAGATATGTTTGCTTAACAGAGGAAAATCAGAAGTAAACAAAGCAGAGGAAAACGCCAGTGAACAAGTTACATACACTTGTTGGGGCCCAAGTAAAATATAAAAAGAGCTTTTGACAATGATTCCAGTACCACAACCACCCATCACCCCTCCCCAAATGAGCAGCATCACTTTTTAAAAAGGACTCACAATGAAAATGTGAATCAATTCAACCTGAATCAAGAAGAAAATTGTTGACTTTAGAATTGAACATTAATTGCAGTGTGAACTAATTTTCCTGCATGTGCTCCATGCTCCTCTGATTATTTCTCAAGTGAAATGGGGGGGGGATAAAAATAAAGGGGAAAAGACATGAAAGCTTTGTATAATAAAATTTGCATTGACGTGTGCAAGTCAGATCAGAAAATAGAACATGTCAGTGACACCAGAAAGTATCCAGAATACCAAAATACACCACTTTTCTACATCATAACTGTGCTACAAGCAGAAATGAAGCTAATGAAATGGATTTCCAGAGCAATGTGTCCATTTGTGAGGATAAGAATCTGATTGTAACTAGAAAAAAAAAAAGAGGCTCTTTAAGAATACGACGTAGTTCGAGAGTTGAATTAGTTTCCTAGAAAGACATTTTGCCCTGCTACGGGGTACTTTCAGCCATTCCCAATTATTTTCATCCCCAACACACACTATAAGGGGAGAAGGTAATTTTCACTGCCACTTGGCCAAAGCCTCAAATAATTTGCTGCAACTGCCTAAGCTTTCTTTTCCTCATAATAATGGGACCTTGATCTTCTCCTTCACAGAGACAGTGAAAGTTATTTATGATACCTAAAGCACCACTTTAAAGAAGATTCTAGAAAACTAAAAAGCATTGAACTAGCACTTGCAGGCCACTTACTTGATTCTGTGTAGGTCTTCTTTACCAAATTTCTCAGGATTCTGAAATTTTTGACTTATAGTATTTTTCAAACATCTTTTGTTGTTGTTGTTTAGCAATGTCCTTCTACTGGTACACATGTTTAAACTGTCTGTGTCTAAAACAATGACAAAAATATAGACACAAAGTTGGGAGGTAGATGAAGAATGATAGCATGGATGCAGTTTTGGAATCCCAAAGCTAATGTGAAATAATAGAACAAAAAATCCACTAGTGGATTTTGAAGTCTCAGTGTATATATATTCATCTTTTTAAAAAAAGAAATAAATTATTCTTTTCATTTACTTTAACATAAAATTTATTTGGCTCTGACATTCAATCCCCCCAGATTTCAAGGACATTCATTCTTAGTTATTGTTGTGGCTTCCTCTTCCTACAAAAGGTTAGGTTCTAGGAAACCAATATGGAACCCAGAAATGAGCAATGAGTAATATTTCTAGTTCTCCATGCTTTTGTTGACATTCATTTCTCCACCCTTTCAACAAATAATTTTAGAATACATTAGCATAGAGCTTAAAAGTACAAATTATTCTAGACTTTGAATCTAAAGTGCAAAATAACTGGATACTCTTAGGAGAGTTATTTAATCTACCATCTTCTCAACTTTAGTTGAGATAATCCAAATGGTACATGGTGGAACTCAATAAAAGTTACTCCTGTGGGCAGATGTACACAAGCCTTGCCAAGAGGAGTGGGGACTAGACTTCCTGGGAAGGTCAGGAAAAGCTTCACTGAAGATGTTGAATGAGAATAGAAACTGAAAGAGGGGAAGTTCCCTTGGATAGGAAGATCTCAAGGAAATTGCGTGAGTTACAGAGAAGAGAACACAGCAAGCCTGAGGGCCACATCGTGCAGGAACTTTAGGTAACAACTATGTTTTCATTTTAAGTAAGGGGAAGATATTAGAGGTTTTGGAAGGAAAATGACAATCTAATTTCATTAATTGATAAAATCAATGTTGTAGAGTGAAGGAAGGCCAGCATGTTGGAAGTTAGGAAGCTATAGCAGAGAATATATAGAGAGTAGTTAGTATAGGGAGTAGTCACTGAAGATGATGAAAGTCGGAAGGTGATGAATTTGAGAGGTAGAAATATCAGAACTTGCTTTGCGGTTGACTGGGGACAGGATTGGCAGGATGAAGAAAAGGAGAAATTAAGGACAACTCCTGGAGTTTCGTAATTGTTACTGAACTAATGGCAAGGTTGAAAGTATCTGGGAAATGTTTTGGGAGGTAGGGAAGAAGATATTGAAAAGTCAAGTGATTCATTGACAAAGCATCTTCACAGCCTAAGCCTAGGATGGACTCTTGAAGCTAGACATATTACTTCAACTGCTATGCTCTTCTAGGACATAAAACTCTCTAAGGAGCCTGGGCCCCCTAAGGCTCCATGCCTTTAGAGGTGTTTCACAGTGGCTATGACAGCCTTGCCAAGGAGCTAAGCCAGGTTGCTGGGCCCTCAAGGGCCAAGAGCCAGAGACTTTTCCTCATTTCATCAGGAGGCAGTTTCTCTCTCCCAACTTTGCTCCATCAGTTTTTTTAAATGTGTTTTATTGAAGTATAGCTGATTTATAATGTTATGTTAAATTCTGCTGTACTGCAGAGTAATTCATTTTTACATGTATATACACAGTCTCTTTCACATTCTTTTCTATTATGATTTATCACAGGGGTATTATTATGGTATTCAATTAGGGTATACCAGTTTTCTATGCTATAGAGAAGGACCTTGTTGCCCTTAATTCTATAGATAAAAGTCTGCATCCGCTAACCCCAGCCTCCCACTCCACCTCTCTCCCTTGGTAACCACACATCTGTTCTTTATGTCTGTGAGTCTGTTTCTGTTTCATAGATAGGCTGCTTTGTGTCACACTTTAGATCCCACCTATAAGTGATATCATATGATATTTGTCTTTTCTTTTTCAGACTTACTTTACTTAGTTTGCTAATTTCTACAGTCCATCCATGTAACTGAAAATGGCATTATGTCATTCTTTTTTGAAGGTTGAGTAGTACTTCATTATACATATGCACCACCTCTTCTTTATCCATTCATCTGTCAATGGACAGTTGGACTGTTTCCATGTCTTGGCTGTTGTGAATAGTGCTGCTGTGATCATAGGGGTGTGTGTATATTTTCAAGTTATAGTTATTTCTGGATATATGCCCATGAGTGGGGTTGCGGGATTGTATGGCAACTCCATCTTTAGTTTTCAGAGGAACCTTCATGCTACTTCCCACAGTGGCTGTACCAATTTACATTCCCAGCAGCAGTGGAGAGTTCCTTTCTCTAGCATTTGTTATTTGTAGACTTTTTAATGATGGACATCCTGACCAGTGTGAGGTGATACCTCACTGTAGTTTTGATCTGCATTTCTCCAATAATTAGCAGTGTTGAGCGTAGCTATGAATACAGTTTTGCTCTTCAGTTATGTGCCTTTGAACAGCTGACTGGAGTCTTCCGAGTGTCCTTGATTCATTTCTAAAAAGAGCCAAGGTAGGGTTGAGTTTTAAATGAGCTGATATGTAGAAGACTTAGCACAGAGCACAGGAATTGTGTATGAACCATAAATAGAAGTTCTCATCCACCTTCCCCACTTTGTACACCTGAAACTTTTTCACTGATTTTTTTCAACAGATATTTCAGAACTCCTACAAAGTGCTAATCTCCATGAAGGCAGGGGCCAGCGTTTTCATTTTAGATTTCTCAGCAGAGAGTAGTTCCTGGATTCTGCTCATTTCTACTTAATAAACAGGCTCGCTTATTTATTTGCTGTAGAAGAAAGAAGACAGGCACCAGCACTGAGAGTGGCATCTTAAAATGCTTAGGAGGAAAAAATAAAACACTAATTAAAACACTAATTACTTATTTATGAGACAAAGGACATAGTAGCAATGGAATAATGACACTTTAACAGGCACGAAGTATACAAAACCTTTACAGGTATTGTGACACACAGCTTAATTGCCATACTTCTGTTATCTCAGAATATTTTATTTTTAGCTTGATGTGAAATGTTCCTTCATAGAGTTATTGGTTCTGGATCAGCTGGCAGAAAACCTCTGGGCCTGTTATTTTGCTACATTTTCCATATTTATTGATTTTTAAATATTCTCAGAAAATGATACCCTTTTCATAACAGTCCTGTAAATACCTCCAGTGACATTATACTGTGCCTGCTTCATTGTATAGTGGAACTTTTTTCTAGTCTTTTAAGTCCGATTGTATAAAAACATACTGGAGGAGAGGGACAGGGCATTGCAACCAATATTTGTCATAAAGATCAATTTCTAAGAACAGCTCACAGTAAAAGAATATAAGGCTAGAAGTTATACAGCACCAATTTTTTTAAATGATGGTAGATAAAATTCTTAAGGAGTTAAAGGTGGCATCTTCACAGGCTGGCTTTCACCTTCAATTTGTAGTTTTGCAATATGGGTTTTGTGTATCTTAAATTTGCTCGCTTTCATAGATGCATAGTTATATACTTATAGATTATTGAAGTGTTCCCTATAACCTAATCAAGCCTCTTTTATTTCATCTCTTAAGAAATGGAGATATTGCATGCACTCTCCTTACAGTGCTCTTCCAAATTGACATAAAACCTCAGCTTCTTGGGTTAAAAACACTTTGGAGCTGCCTCATATTGTCATCTCGGGAAGTAAAAATAAGTTGGGGTATTTGAATATCATCCGGCTAGTATGTAGTCATAGAAAAGCAGATGTCCAGCCCTTGAGATCTAAGTTCCAAAACATCTCCAAGTACCATAAAATGTTACTGCTTGACCCCCGGGGTATTCAAATAGAGCGTGGGCTTACAGGAAGTGAACTAGATGATTCATATGGGTGTGGGAAAACGATTTTGAAGTTCTTTTTAAAGAGCACATTAAAATTGAGGTATAATTTGCAGCCATAGAAATGCACTCATATTAAGTGTACAATTTGATTAGTTTTGACAAATGCATATACTTGTAAAACCCACACACCTTCCAAGGTGTTGAATATTTCCATCACCCTGCAGAGCTCTCTTCTGCCCATTTCCAAATAGGCCTCCCCCTGGCCACTGTTTTCTGACTTCTGTTACCATAATTAGCTTTATTTGGATTCAAGCCTCAAATAGAACTGTAGAGTCTATATTTTTGTCTTTTTTTTTTTCTCCACACAATATCATTCTTTTGAGATTCATCACTGCTGTTGTGTGTATCAAAATTTGTTCCTTCTGTTGCTTAATAGAATACCACAGTATGTTACAGTGGTAAAATATTTGTATTTTAACCTATCATTCTGTTATTTGTTTTTGGTTAGTCCCTTTGGCTTTTTGTGCCTCTGTTTTCTCTCCTTTGTCTTCCCATGGATGCATTAATGTTTCGTATTCCACCTTAAGTTCTCTTTTGACTTTTTAAAAGTTTGAAACAATCATAGATCCACAGGAAGTTGAATAATGAATATATATGTCCCATATAACCATAACGTGATTTTTCCCAGTGAGGACCTCTCATATAACAGGAGTACAATATCAAAACCAGGCAATGGCTATCAGTGCAATCCATAGATTGGTCCTTTATAGTGACACCCCCAGCCTACCGTATCCCTAACCTCTGGCAACCACCACTGTATTCTTCATCTCTCTTGTACATTAATAGATTTTGTCTTAACAACTCACCGATTCCTCTGTTATCTTCATTTTGCTATTGAACCCAAATAATGAGCTTTCTTTTTGTATTTTTCAGTTTCTAACATTCCATTTGGTCCTTCTTGATGTCTTCTATTTCTTTGCTGTGAATTCTTTTTTCCATTTTTTAAAGCATCCTTGTAGTGGCCCACTAATGTGTATGCATCATGGCTTCTTGAAAGTTCTTCACAAAGAATTCCAACGTGAGTCTTCTCTGTGTTGCTTCTACTGATGGACTTTCCTAATACACGTTTGGATTTTCCTGGTTCTGGGGATGATGAGTGATGTCTTTGTCAGATATTTTAGGAATTATGGTGCAAGACCCCAGATCATATTCAAGCCTCTTTTTTTGGAGTCAGTCATCCTGTTTAGGTGAGGTGTATGTGGCTAGATTGGGGTCAAGGTTTAGGTGTCCACTGGTCCCTGCTGAAAGCAAATGCAGAGCACTCAGTGGACAACCTCATTCTGCCACGTGGGGATAGGAATTCTCCAAACTGTGCCCGAGGTGGGACTAGAAGGAAGTTTCCACCAGTTTTGCCTTGCCTCCCCTCATTCTGCTCCCCCATTGCTTTGTAAGAGTGAAATTTCTGCTCCATCCTGGGTCCTGCTGATACCAACAGGGACAAAGCAGACCACTGACTCCATAACTTCCTTCTGTCTTGTTCTTACTCTTTTGCCTCCAAATGGGAGAAGAAGCTCAGTCCCCTGTTTCCCAAAGTGACACCAGTGGGGTTGAACAGAAGCAAAGATGCCAGCTAACAGAGGCTCGCTCGGCTCCTTCCCAGCAGTCGCTGCTGGTTGAGGGTGAGGCCCCCGGACTCCACTGCCTCCCTGGGGTAGAAGGCACCAGGCCTGCAGGATCACCTACCACTGCCTCGTCCACTCGCTGCTGCCTTGTGTGGCAAAGTTCAGTTACCTGCTGGGCCACATCCTCATGTAGGAGGGGTGGTGGAGCAGTGACTGTATCACCGCAGTGCTCCTGGGACGGAGGAGAAGTTCCTCTTCTCAGTGGCCCCCAGTGACATCATCCCAGGGAAGGAGGAGCGCTGAGTCTACCACTTGCTACAACCAGGTGCAGCTGGAAGCCCAGCATCCTGTCCATTCACAGAGACACCGCAGAGCCGGGCAGGTCTCACTTTCATGTTTAATTAGAGCAGGATGGGTATCACCAAAATGGTTTTCTATTCTGCTTAACGACCCTGGTGGCTCAGGAGTAAAGAATCTTCCTGCAATGCAAGAGATGCAAATTTGGAAGGTTGAGAAGATCTGGTGAAGGGCATGGCTTCCCACTCCAATATTCTTGCCTGGAGAATCCCATGGACAGAGGAGCCTGGTGGGTTATGGTCCATAGAGTCGCAGAGTCTGACACGACTGAAGCAACTGAGCATGCATGCGTGTAAACCGCCTGCATCCCACTTCTTTGGCCCCAAGGAACAAGCTTCCCTTGGGGCTTTGTTGGTGGAGCTTGCAGATCACAAGTTTTCTTAGTGCCCTCTCTGGGATATATTGTGTTGCTCCTGAGGCCACAGGGTTCCTAACTGGGATGCCTTCTTGTTTCCATTTTCAGTTCAGTGTCTGCCAGAGTTTCCTATTTATGGCTCCAGTGTTTTACTTGTGAGAGAGAGTAGCCTGGAATAAACCTGTGGAAGGGGGCTGTATCAACTTCACCAGAACTGGAAATCACTCTATTAACTTCTTAGTTATGCCTTTCTTGTTATTTTTAGTTGTTACTCTGAAGATTATAATATGCATCTTTATCACAGTCAAGCTTCAAAGAATATTCTGTTGCTTAGTTAAAAATATAAAAATCTTACAACAGTATGCTTCCAGTTACCATCTTCCAATATTTATACTCTTGTTATCATACCCCTCACTTCTACATATAAGTTGCACAATATATTTTAAAAACTTTAGCAAATAGCTTTTTAAAGATATAAAGATTTTGTATAAAAACAAAGAAATGTTTGAGTTCCTTATATTTTCCACCATATTAACTCTTTATTTTATTTCCATTGTTTCCTACAAAACCTGTTTGCTATTATTTGTCTGCAGCTTAAAGAAGTTCCATTAGCCTTTCTGTAATTGAAGTCTGCAGGAGATAAATTTCTTCAATTTTTGTCTGTTTGAAATGTCTATATCTTGCCTTCATTTTTGTAGAATTTTTGTCTAGTTTTATAATTCTAAAGCAGCTTGCCTTTTTTTCTTTTTGTATGTGGTTTCGTTATCCTTCTGACCTGTGTTGATTCTGATGAGAAGATAGCCATCATTTTTTTTGCTGCTCCTCAAGAACAATATGCCCTGCACTCACCCATGACTGGTTTTCAACACCAACTACCAGCTGGGTGCAGCTTTCTTGCTTTTGTATTTGCTGAAATTCTTGTGTGTTTTTTGGTTAATATGTTTTGTCAATTTAAAAAATGTGTATTGGCCGGTCTCTCTTCAAATATTTTTTGTTCTGCCCCACTTCCCACCTTTGTTCCTGCAAGTGTTAGTTGCTCAGTCATGTGCGACTCTTTGTGACCCCATGGACTGTAGCCCATCAGGTTCCTCTGTCCATGGGATTCTCCAGGCAAGCATACTGAAGTGGGTTGCCATTCCCTTCTCCAGGGGAACTTCCCAACCCAGGGATCCTCTGCATTGCAGGTGGATTCTTTACTGACTAAGCTACCAGGGAAGACCAAGAATACTGGAGAGGGTAGCCTATCCCTTTTCCAGGACACCTTCTCGACTCAGGAATCAAACCAGGGTCTCCTATATTGCAGGCAGATTCTTTACCAGCTGAGATACCAGGAAAGTCACTAAGAAATATAATAGACCTTTTGATACTGTATGGTATATCTTGAATGATCATTTCTGTGTTTAATGCTTCTCCTCTCTTTTGTGTCTAAGTTTGGACCACCACTCTATCCTATGCAGTTTGAAAACCAGAATGTCTAAAGTGTTTCTCTGATTTTTTCTTCCCACCCTCAGAATTCAGTGGGCACCATGGCCCTGAACTTCAGGTTGGGGGGTGAGCATTGGGTGTTCCTCAGCTTTTCTGCCTTGTCCCATTGTCTTCAAGCATAATTGGAAGTATTTGGTGAAGACCTACGGAGAATATTTGGTATTTTACTTCTAATTCTCTTTGTCTGTGAAGTTCCAAAAATCCATAAACTATCAAGTTCATCCTTGACCTTTAAACTTCATTAAAAGTCTAGCTGTTTTATCCTCAACCACATCCATAGTGGCTGATTCTTGTTTCCAGTGTTTCACCAGGGGTGATGACAGCCGTGGGTACCTTCTCTCCTACAAAGGGCCTTTTGTTTTCTAAATTTTAGATCATTGGTGTCTTCACATGCTTACATCTCTGATGTGTTAAAAATATAGTTTTGTCATTTATATGCCTGACTATCTTTGCTGTATTGACAGTGGTATTCTCCTGAGGTTTTCAAAAACCTATGTAAGAAGAAAGTCTGTTTTTTTAAAACTCTTAATTTGTCTTTTAAATTTTGTGAATTTTATAATGCAAATAATGTTTATTATACAACAAATATTTATTTAAGTCTTCTGTTGATTGACAAATTGTATATTAGCAAAGTTTGGATGCTGTGTTAGCAAAATGGACTAGACTAAGCAGTCCATTAAGTAACAAAAAAAAAAAAACTGTAAAATCTCAGTGATTTCAATAAATAGAGAATTATTTCTGGGTTACAGAGATTGTTTATAAGTTGGGGATAGTTTTCTCAGTGACTCAGAATTCTGAGCTCCTTCTATCATGCATTACCAAAAGGCAACATTTAACTATTTTAAAATAACCAGTTCTCAAAACCATTTACATCACTTCCACCTACACTGATTTGGTCAGAACTCAATTGCATGGTCTTGAATCTGAATAAACACTCCTAAAAGAGCTTCAGGGGTAGGCTATTAGAAGTCAAGGAACAGAGGCACCAAACAGAAGCTTACAGAATAAGATTCCAAAAACATTTAGGGATAGGGTTGATTTTATCTGATACTGTGACAATATTTCTTTTTTCTCTTTTATTTTAATAGGTTTATTCTGGTATAATTTACATACCATATAATTCATCCATTTAAAATGTACTAACAATAGTTTAATTTTAGAACATTTTTCACCTCAACAAGAAACTCAGTACCCATTTGCAGTCACCCCACCCAGATAGGCGACCATTAACTGCTTTTTATCTCAATGGATTTGACTATTCTGGATATTTCAAATCAATGTAATCATGTGATACACGGTCTTTTGGGACTGGCTAATGTCACTTAGCATTATGTCTTTGAGATTCATATATGTTGTAGCATGTATCACTATTTCATTTCTTTTGATTGCCTGATAATATTCCACTGCATGGATAGACCAGATTTCATTATCCACTTATCAACTGGTGGACATTTGGGTTATATTTACTTTCGGGAATGACAATAGTTTTTTGATTACCTTAAAAGAAACATTTTAGATACAGCAGGTACCCACTGTGGACAACAGAGAGGACAGAAAAGAGATTTAACAGAGTAAAGCTAGGGAAAGAGAGGTCTTTACAGTGGGGAAAGATGATGCTGTGAAAGTGCTGCACTCACTATGCCAGCAAATTTGGAAAACTCAGCACTGGCCACAGGACTGGAAAAGGTCAGTTTTCATTCCAATCCCAAAGAAAGGCAATGCCAAAAATTGCTCAAACTACCACATAGTTGCACTCCTCACACACTAGTAAACTAATGCTCAAAATTCTCCAAGCCAGGCTCTAAAGAGCCTCTTGATGAAAGTTAAAGAGGAGAGTGAACAAGATGGCTTAAAGCTCAACATTCAGAAAACGAAGATCATGGCATCTGGTCCCATCACTTCATGGGAAATAGATGGAAAAACAGTGGAAACAGTGTCAGACTTTATTTTTGTGGGCTCCAAAATCACTGCAGATGGTGATTGCAGCCATGAAATTAAAAGACGCTTACTCCTTGGAAGGAAAGTTATGACCCACCTAGATAACATATTCAAAAGCAGAGACATTACTTTGCCAACAAAGGTCCATCTAGTCAAGGCTATGGTTTTCCAGTGGTCCTGTATGGATGAAAGAGTTGGACTGTGAAGATAGCTAAGTGCCGAAGAATTGATGCTTTTGAACTGTGCTGGAGAAGACTCTTGAGAGTCCTTGGACTGCAAGGAGATCCAAGCTGTCCATCCTAAAGGAGACCAGTCCTGGGTGTTCATTGGAAGGACTGATGCTAAAGCTGAAACTCCAAAACTGTGACCACCTCATGTGAAGAGTTTACTCTTTGGAAAAGACCTTGATGCTGGGAGGGATTGAGGGCAGGAGGAGAAGGGGACAACAGAGGATGAGATGGCTGGATGGCATCACCAACTCGATGGACATAAGTTTGGGTGAACTCCAGGAGTTGGTGATGGACAGGGAGTCCTGGCGTGCTGCGATTCATGGGGTCGCAAAGAGTCGGACACGACTGAGCGACTGAACTGAACTGACTGAACTGAAGTGTCTACTGATATAGAGTTATCATCTATGACTTTCAAAAGTGACTGATCAGTGAAGAATGAATACATATCTTGTTTTCTTTAAAAAAATAGTTTTATATTCTTTAAACACTCAGTGAAAATAACCAAAGCATGGAAATGTATCTCATTGACTTAAGAAAATAAAAGTGCCTTTGCCAAACTAGTAAACATATTTTTTGTCTTTAAATATACAAGGCTTTTAAGGGAGGACAGCACACCCTAGGGTAGCTTCAATTCCAGTCAGTCCCCAGTCAGATGAGATGGAGACTTCTGGTGTCTTACTGGTGATGGGCTAATGCAATTAGGTGCCTGAAGCTTGTCATTTTCTTCTTAATAGGCTTCTGGGTTTGCCTGCAGCTTCCTTAGCTGGAGAAGGCTGTAATTCACTTGACATCAGTGGGTTATTTATAGAACATTGGCTCAGGAAATGCAACCTATATAAAACTGGGCTCTTTTATTTCCTGTATGAAGACATATTTGCTGAAAATCTGTGTATTTGAATTGTAAAGTACAAGTTGACATGCTGCTTCCCTTTATATCAGGTTAATATTCCATGTTCATTAAATTGTAAGACAAGTTCTAACTCTCCAAGTGAGCTCTCCCACAAGAGGACATAATTATTGTTTTTTACTCTGCCCTTGTCGGTTTCTCCTTGCTCTATATCCTATTTCATGTCATCTTTTTCCTTTTGAATGATAATTTTTAATTTCACTTTTTTAAAAAATACAGAATTAGATTTGGCTCTTAGTTGAATGATTTTCTAAGTTTGGTTGATACATACCTGACAAATTTGCTCTTAAGTTGCCTTGGCTAAACTGCTATAGTTTATTATGAATTTGTTCCACTGGGCATTATCTTCTGTCTTTGTGTTATCTAAAGTTGTACTTTAAATTGTATATCTTAAAGCTTAAAAAGTTAGCAAATATTGTAAAATAAAGAGATTCTCTGAAATCATAGGTTGAAATTTCTGTGTTGCCTTTCTTATTTTAAGGTTGATCACAGTCATTAAAATGAAGCATTTTTTACTATTACTTTTGAAACATCCGTTATTCTAAAGACACATAATTTTCTCTCACTTTCCTTATCTTAACGTTAAATGAGTCTAACATCCATCGAAAATGCCTTCCATTTTCCTTCAAATTCTTATTAGCATGTTCCTGATATTGAGGCCTCAAATCTACTCTGGACTGTTTAACAGGTTTGCAGTCATTAAACTCGCAATTATAGACCCTCAAAGCATGCACATCTGAATACCCTCTCTCAGCCTAAATGTCCTCATCACTAACTAACTGAAGAAAATGAAATGAGTTTGTGGAGATTAATGAGATAATACCTGAAAAAATGCTTGCCTAAATCAGAAGGACTTCTAAATGATCGCTATCATTGTTTTAGTCAAATTAATCTTCAAATAAAAACAAAATTTAAATTCTACTCTTGCCACTATGAACCAGAAAAATAATATTTATTATTAGATATTCATGGTAAATATCTGTTCCTATCTTGCCAACTTAGTGACCTTTGACATTCTTTATTCAGTAACAACCCACAGTTGCTAGTCCCCATGTCTGAGCCTCCAGCTGCTCTGCATATATCTCATGGTCTGCCTCACTATCTGCAATCAGATAATCTCCCCTGAGGAGCTGAACTGAGTGACAGCAATACAGTTGAGATGTTCTTCTGAATAGGGAATATGCAATCTTTTAATTGTTGGGCAGACATGAATATGAAGCATTGAGAAATCTTGAGTTGCAAAGAGAGAGAAAGAAAGAAGCACGCTGCTGCTGCTGCTGCTGCTAAGTCGCTTCAGTTGTGTCCAACTCTGTGTGACCCCATAAACAGCAGCCCACCAGGCTCCCCCGTCCCGGGGATTCTCCAGGCAAGAACCCTGGAGTGGGTTGTCATTTCCTTCTCCAATGCAGGAAAGTGAAAAGTGAAAGTGAAGTCGCTCAGTCGTGTCAGACTCCTAGCAACCCCATGGACTGCAGCCTACCAGGCTCCTCCATCCATGGGATTTTCCAGGCAAGAGTACTGGAGAGGAAGCAAAATCATGAAATGGAGAAAGTACAGGGAGTGTTGCTAACAGCTTTGTTAATTTCCAGTTCTCCATATCTGCCTGTCTCCTGGGTGCCCAGTAAAAGGAGACACTATGCTTCCTACGAATACCCTTCTCTCCACTCTTAGCCTGTTTGTCCCTTCTTTTGCTTTCTCTTCCTCCTTTACCTCCTCCTCTTTCTCTTTTCACTAACCCTAATTTATATCTGTTTGTGTTACTTGCAACTGTGCAACCACAAAAATGTAACATTGGTATTTCTTGATTTAATCAAGATGTTAGTCTGAAAAACTGCATGTAAATTTTTGTTTTTACTCATACTCACGAAATGCTTTGTATGTTATAAAAGGTATATAATATTAACCATCTCTATTTTACAGTGAGGAAATAGAAACTCAGAAAGTTTAAGTTCTTTTTCCAAGATTACCTATGTGAAATATGATTCACATTCTGGTGTCTAGATTTTTTTTCTACTTAGGTCTCTCTTTGAGGGCTCAGTTTATAAAATCCAAAGTAATTTTTGTCTGGGTAATACTTAGAAAAGCTTGTCATTCAAAGCAAATGGTAAGTACACCATTTATTTTCACAGAATCATAGGAAACATAACTAGGTATTTAACATTAAATCAGTGTCAGACGTTATTTTTAAGCCACCAAATCTCTCCTTCAGTCTTATCTTAAAGAGTTCTCATGATGAAGGCTGCCTTCCTTGGGGAAACTTCAGTGGTGTTTCTTCTACTCAGGTTGTGATGACTAGAGTTTCATGTGGGTCACGTGGAACTCTAGTCACATCACACTGTGATGCAGTGTGATCCACTCGGATTCATATGCTTGTTTAATTATTGCAGTTTGATAGCAGTATTAGAATAATCAGGCTGTCTGTTTTTATTCTCATTGACCATTTATTTGTTTTGTAAGAGTTGACAGTTAATAAGTAAGCAGTGTTTGCAGCTTTTTGCTAAATCTTCAGCCTCATTATGTTTTCTGGTCAGTCCTACTGAGGAAATCAAAGTCCGCTCAGCCAGTAGTCAGGCTGCGGTGTTCCTAACTTAACAGTGTGTCCGGCAAGACTGGTAGGAGATAGACCAGGCCAGAGCATATAACTGGGCTCTTTTATTTCCTGTATGAAGACATATTTGCTGAAAATCTGTGTATTTGAATTGTAAAGTACAAGTTGACATGCTGCTTCCCTTTATATCAGGTTAATATTCCATGTTCATTAAATTGTAAGACAAGTTCTAACTCTCCAAGTGAGCTCTCCCACAAGAGGACATAATTATTGTTTTTTACTCTGCCCTTGTCGGTTTCTCCTTGCTCTATATCCTATTTCATGTCATCTTTTTCCTTTTGAATGATAATTTTTAATTTCACTTTTTTAAAAAATACAGAATTAGATTTGGCTCTTAGTTGAATGATTTTCTAAGTTTGGTTGATACATACCTGACAAATTTGCTCTTAAGTTGCCTTGGCTAAACTGCTATAGTTTATTATGAATTTGTTCCACTGGGCATTATCTTCTGTCTTTGTGTTATCTAAAGTTGTACTTTAAATTGTATATCTTAAAGCTTAAAAAGTTAGCAAATATTGTAAAATAAAGAGATTCTCTGAAATCATAGGTTGAAATTTCTGTGTTGCCTTTCTTATTTTAAGGTTGATCACAGTCATTAAAATGAAGCATTTTTTACTATTACTTTTGAAACATCCGTTATTCTAAAGACACATAATTTTCTCTCACTTTCCTTATCTTAACGTTAAATGAGTCTAACATCCATCGAAAATGCCTTCCATTTTCCTTCAAATTCTTATTAGCATGTTCCTGATATTGAGGCCTCAAATCTACTCTGGACTGTTTAACAGGTTTGCAGTCATTAAACTCGCAATTATAGACCCTCAAAGCATGCACATCTGAATACCCTCTCTCAGCCTAAATGTCCTCATCACTAACTAACTGAAGAAAATGAAATGAGTTTGTGGAGATTAATGAGATAATACCTGAAAAAATGCTTGCCTAAATCAGAAGGACTTCTAAATGATCGCTATCATTGTTTTAGTCAAATTAATCTTCAAATAAAAACAAAATTTAAATTCTACTCTTGCCACTATGAACCAGAAAAATAATATTTATTATTAGATATTCATGGTAAATATCTGTTCCTATCTTGCCAACTTAGTGACCTTTGACATTCTTTATTCAGTAACAACCCACAGTTGCTAGTCCCCATGTCTGAGCCTCCAGCTGCTCTGCATATATCTCATGGTCTGCCTCACTATCTGCAATCAGATAATCTCCCCTGAGGAGCTGAACTGAGTGACAGCAATACAGTTGAGATGTTCTTCTGAATAGGGAATATGCAATCTTTTAATTGTTGGGCAGACATGAATATGAAGCATTGAGAAATCTTGAGTTGCAAAGAGAGAGAAAGAAAGAAGCACGCTGCTGCTGCTGCTGCTGCTAAGTCGCTTCAGTTGTGTCCAACTCTGTGTGACCCCATAAACAGCAGCCCACCAGGCTCCCCCGTCCCGGGGATTCTCCAGGCAAGAACCCTGGAGTGGGTTGTCATTTCCTTCTCCAATGCAGGAAAGTGAAAAGTGAAAGTGAAGTCGCTCAGTCGTGTCAGACTCCTAGCAACCCCATGGACTGCAGCCTACCAGGCTCCTCCATCCATGGGATTTTCCAGGCAAGAGTACTGGAGAGGAAGCAAAATCATGAAATGGAGAAAGTACAGGGAGTGTTGCTAACAGCTTTGTTAATTTCCAGTTCTCCATATCTGCCTGTCTCCTGGGTGCCCAGTAAAAGGAGACACTATGCTTCCTACGAATACCCTTCTCTCCACTCTTAGCCTGTTTGTCCCTTCTTTTGCTTTCTCTTCCTCCTTTACCTCCTCCTCTTTCTCTTTTCACTAACCCTAATTTATATCTGTTTGTGTTACTTGCAACTGTGCAACCACAAAAATGTAACATTGGTATTTCTTGATTTAATCAAGATGTTAGTCTGAAAAACTGCATGTAAATTTTTGTTTTTACTCATACTCACGAAATGCTTTGTATGTTATAAAAGGTATATAATATTAACCATCTCTATTTTACAGTGAGGAAATAGAAACTCAGAAAGTTTAAGTTCTTTTTCCAAGATTACCTATGTGAAATATGATTCACATTCTGGTGTCTAGATTTTTTTTCTACTTAGGTCTCTCTTTGAGGGCTCAGTTTATAAAATCCAAAGTAATTTTTGTCTGGGTAATACTTAGAAAAGCTTGTCATTCAAAGCAAATGGTAAGTACACCATTTATTTTCACAGAATCATAGGAAACATAACTAGGTATTTAACATTAAATCAGTGTCAGACGTTATTTTTAAGCCACCAAATCTCTCCTTCAGTCTTATCTTAAAGAGTTCTCATGATGAAGGCTGCCTTCCTTGGGGAAACTTCAGTGGTGTTTCTTCTACTCAGGTTGTGATGACTAGAGTTTCATGTGGGTCACGTGGAACTCTAGTCACATCACACTGTGATGCAGTGTGATCCACTCGGATTCATATGCTTGTTTAATTATTGCAGTTTGATAGCAGTATTAGAATAATCAGGCTGTCTGTTTTCATTCTCATTGACCATTTATTTGTTTTGTAAGAGTTGACAGTTAATAAGTAAGCAGTGTTTGCAGCTTTTTGCTAAATCTTCAGCCTCATTATGTTTTCTGGTCAGTCCTACTGAGGAAATCAAAGTCCGCTCAGCCAGTAGTCAGGCTGCGGTGTTCCTAACTTAACAGTGTGTCCGGCAAGACTGGTAGGAGATAGACCAGGCCAGAGCATAATCCTCCGAATGCCTAGCACCCCCGTTGTAAAATACCGCTGCGGAGCTCAGCTCAGTGCCCTGCAGCAACACAGAGGGGTGGGATGGGGGTGGGTGGGGGGCAGGTTCAAGAAGGAGGGGACATCTGTATATGCATGGCTGATTCTCGTTGTTGTATGGCAGAAACCAACACGATATAAAGCAATTATCCTCCTATTAAAAATATATTTAAAATATCACTACTTCCTTATCATTTATAACTCTTGCCCCTGATGCAAAGAGCTGACTCATTGGAAAAGACCTTGATGCTGGGAAAGATTGAAGGCAGGAGGAGAAGGGATTGACAGAAGATGAGATGGCTGAATGGCATCATTGACTCAATGGACATGAGTTTAAACAAACTCCAGGAGATGGTGAAGGACAGGGAAGCATGGTGTGCTGAGGTTCATGGAGTTGCAAAGAGTCAGATATGACTTAACAATGAACAGCAGCAACGCTTTAATATTTTCACCTCAGGGACAAAAATTATCACAGTATTACATTACTAAATTGTTCCTGCTTCTGGCCTGCATTCTATCCTGACTAGGACCCTGTTTCCCCAGTCCTCCAGAATCACCTGGCACGAGTCCAGGCACCCCACACCCTAGCAGGAGCCCTTGCCATCTCTCTCCTAATGAAACCCTCCTCTGGTTCCCCTTGAGTGTGTCCTTGTTGTAGCAAACAAATAGCTCTAACTGACTTTTATGAGACTACTAAGGTATTCCTTGTGGCCTTTAGTTGGGAAGCTTTAATACCATCAGTAAATAAGTGACATTCCTTATTCCTTTGAGCCTGATCTCTGTGTTTACATCTGGAGTTCTTGTTTCCTTCACAGTGAATTTCTAGATCTCCTTGGGTGAGTGAGACACTCAACTTCTTAAACTGTGAATCTCTGCTTGCATTGGTGAATACAGAGAGCTATGCCTTGTCACCCCTTCGCTGAGAGCAGACAGCTCCTTCTGTTTCTCGTGACCTTTCATGGTGGAAGCCAATCAGCCTGTGAGCAAATGGGAAAGGAAAGAAGCAGGGGCTGAATGGGAGAATCCATCAACCACAGACTGGTTCTTCAGCAGTTTTCTTTCTCTTGTTCCAGAAACGCATACATTCTATGCAGAGCACCTCCAGTTTGATAAAGGAGATGGTTTCTAACCCAACCACATATCTTTATATCACTAAATTCGAACAGTAAAAAAAAATCATCTCTAACATCCCGTATGCTAATGGAAATACTATTGCTGCCTTGACATGTGTGTATCCAATTAGAGTATATGTTAACTAAATTCGACTAGGTTATAATTTAAAAACAAATCGCATGCTATTGATGTGGAAGAATTGTAAAGAAAATTACAGACAGTACAGAAGATATATAATTTGATCCATTTCTTTTCTTTAGCAAAATGGAGATGCATGACTGGTAAATATGTCACACTCAGTAGTCTTGTTCTCTAATTCACTAAATACTAGCGAATGTTGAACAAAATGCTTAAAAACATTTCTCATTGACTTTTTCTTAAAGCTGCAGTCAATACTTTAGAAGAATAACTTGACTCTCTTTCTTTCGTTGTGTTATTTTTAGTGTATATAAATATATATATACACATATATATTACAAAATACATATTTTATATTAATACCTAGAATGTAGAACATATATGAACAAATATCTTTAGCATAAATAAATACTAAATAAAAGACCTAATATCATAGATGGCTTAGTGAGATCTTAAATCAAGAATTGAGGTCACCAAAGCAGAACACAGGATTTCTAAGATGATTTTTAGCATTCTTGTACGTCTTCAAAGTCATCTCATTTTATTAACATCAACCACTGGGCTCTTGAATCATGAGTCACATAAAATAAACCATACAAAGTACTGAGAGGCACTGCAGTTTGTGACAGGAGCTAAAGACTTCAATAGCTTCCCATGCTCTCAGCAGAGGTGGCAGCGCCTGGTGGAGACCAGTTCTGCCCTCAGATCTGTACACCACACTTCTCTTCCTTGTGGTTCAGAAACCAGAACTTCAAACCCTGGAAATCATGAACACAAGATCCTCCCCCAAATAACTTTATGTCATATATATTAGAATGTTCTTAGGACACAACCATTTTTGATAACTATAGGTTATATATATACACACACAAACACATACACACACACACACATAATATTTTTTCCTGGAATGCATAAAACCAGCATAGTAACCCAGGTAAACCAGACCTGGAGAATACTTGGCTAAAATTTAAAGATGACATAATTTTACAGATTTTCAGGAAGAAATATCTCATAAGTCATTGCCTCTAGACATTTACCTCCAAGAAAGAAGCAAGTACCCTAATTCATTGATCAAATGGATATATGATTGTTGTTCAATCACTAAGTTGTTTCCAACTCTTTGAGACCCCATTGACTGCAGCATATCTGGTTCCTCTGTCCACTGTCTCCCAGAGTTTGCTCAAATTCATGCCCGTTGAGTCAGTAATGCTATCTAACCATCTCATCCTCTGCCATCTTCTCTTTTTTTGCCCTCAGTCTTTTGCAGTATATTCTCCATTGCTACAATTACTTGGTCAATTATTCTACTTATGGTTTGCCTCCAAATGTGCTAGTCTCATTTCTTTTGGCCCTGTTTTCTAATAGCATTCCAATATTTACATCTGTTTTTTTTTTTTTTTTCTCAAAATGTGACGTTTGTCAAAATCTATATTCCTGGGCCCCTTTTTTATAACCAAATGAAATCAGAATTGCCATTAACTTGGACTTTATAATGGTTCCCGCAATGCTACTTTTTCCCACTAAAGTTGGAACTGTTTTACAATCCACTTTCAATCCATCAAGTGCTATATATGCTACCACCAAAATGCACCTTTAACATTCCTTCTTCTGTTCATTTCTCATCTGGGTGACTAAAATAGCCATTTAATCTAGTTTCATTTCCTACATTCATTTTGGAGCTTGCTCAATTCCCATCCATTTCTTACACTGTGGTCCTGCACCAGGAATGACTTGCCTCTAGGAGACATTTGATGATGTCCGGAGCTATTTTTTTTTGCTATCACAATTGGGAACATAGAGCTACTACTGGTATTTAGAGGGTAGAAGCCGGGAAAACTGCTAATCATCCCATACTGCACAGGAGAACACAAAAAGGGTTATCCAGGCCAAAATGTCAGTGGTGCTGAGAGACCAAGGTTGAGGAATCTTTGCTCTGAACTGACATACTTCCATTCTTTCCCTGTTCAAGTCCACTATCAGTTTCTTTAATGGGTCTGTCATAGTGTCCTGATTATCTTTGTACAATTACCTGTATACAATTGTGTGTGTAATATTATTTTAAAAAGTATGTTTCATGCTCTGCCTTTATTTCAAGAATGTAAACATTTGATGCCTAGTGTCTAGCATAATAATTTATACATTATAGCTGCTTATTAAATTTTAATTAGAATAAGTAGGCCATGCTTGTTTTTATATTGTGTGTGTTTGTGTATATGGGTAATTCAAAAGCAGCAATATATGTAAAATAGACTCAAACATTAAATCAGTAGCTATACAAATATTCTATGACCCCCTGGAGAACTTTTCAAAATGCCAGGAGAATCCTCAAAAAATAATTTTTGTATTCCACTGAATGAGCCACTATGGATCAAAAAAATGTAATAAATCTATTATGTTGTATGTTTGGGCAGAGTTCATCTGCACTGTAGATTAAAAAAGGTATTTCAAACTATTTTAGATCATTTCCAGTTAAGTGAACCAGATATACCATAGGTCTGGCATGGGAATCAGAATTACAGAAAAGTAGGTAATAGAGTTAGAAAGTGCCTACCCATCCTAGACCCTTGAATGTAGAGAAGTCAGGTATCATTATTCCCATTTTTTAAACAATGTGTCTGAGTCCATGAACATTTACATGCCTCGGTCTAGATTCACAGTGGTGATACATTTCTGAGACAGAATTTATATCCAAAACCCTCATTTTATAGATAATCAAGGCTAATAGTTTTTTAAAAAATCAATAATTATTCCTTCTACCCCCTTGCCCCTCTGCCTTTAACTTTTTTTTTTTTTTTTGCTTGTGGCATGTATCATAATACAGCTGAAAAAGCACTGGCAATGGCATCAGAAAACCCTGGATTTGAAAGGCCATCCTCACTGAGTGGCATAGAGCAAGGATCAGCAATTTTTTTCTATAAAGGCCTAGATAATAAATATCTGTGGTTTTGCACTGCTATGATCTCTATTGAGTGAGCTCAGTCAGGTCTGACTCTTTGTGACCGCATGGACTGCAGCCCACCAGGCTCCTCTGTCCATGGGATTTTCCAGGCAGGAATACTGGAGTGGGGTGCTGTTTCCTACTCTATAGGATCTTCCTGACCTAGGAATTGAACTTGCATCTCCTGCACTGGCAGGCAGATTCTTTACCACTGAGCCACCTGGGAAGGCTGTGGTCTCTACTGCAAATACTCAGTCCTTACATTGTTGTGAGAGAGCAGCCACAGACAGTAAGTAAATGATGCTTATGACTGTATCTCAGTGCAACTCCAATTACAAAAACAGGTGGTGGGCATGTTTGGACCACAGGCCATAGCTTGTCAACCTCCAGTGAAGGGCAAATTCCTCTCTTCTCATCTACACGTGGAAGCACCAAAACTTAGATCATAGCTTTAATGTAACTCAGGGCAACTGAGAGAATGTAAGCAACATACCTATGAGAGGATGTAGCCTGTTATAGATATTAAATGTAGCTATTGCTATGATGGAGGCAAGCAAATTAATGTTTAAGGTCACTCATGCAGTATACTCTAGGCAAGTCCATGAGAGAGAGTGAATTATTTAAGTAACTGAGATTATAAGGTTACTTCAGCTTTAATGATACTCATGTCAAAAGTTCTCCATTCAAAGCTCTATATCTTGAAATTTTAGACAATATTTTTTTCCTACAAGGACAGGAAATTTTAAATTATTCTTGGAAGAAAATACTACAAGAAGCGATTAGATTCTCTAAGTAAGAACTACATTATTACAAGATAGAAAAAAAGTGTAAGTTTATTTTATAAATTGTTTTCACCGCTAGTAATTACTGAATGCCTCTTTAATGGCTCATAATGAATTCCATGCATTTTCTAAGAATTATTTTGCTCCCAGAGTTATGTGGATTAATTTATGTATATTTAATTTAAAAATTAGCATCACTTTGGGGATTTATCTGTGTCCCCTCAAATTTCATAAATAAATCTGCTAGCTGAAGCTTTTTGAAAATGCATAAAGATGTACTCTTGCTTTGGAAAATAAACAATATTTACAGATAATTGAACTTTTATTAACTTCAGTTAGCCAAACTTTTAAAAGAAAAAGAAATGCAATTGTGAGCAGACTATATGTCTAATACTTTGTTCTATGTGTTGTTTATAGCTTATTTTGTGTGAATATGCATTTATCTCAAAATTTAAAATTTTTGTATTGCCTCTCTTATGCTAAACCTGTGGATAACCTTCAAGGTAGATATCTCCTGAAATTAAAAAAAAAGAAGGAATATATCCATTTAAAATCATCTTACTCTATGGATTAAATTATATGTCCCATATGTAAATGCTATATAGTTTACTAATTGTTTACCAACATCCTTTTCCAAAATGCCTTAGCTCACTCAAATTACATTAATTGGGGAGATGTCCCAGCATGTTAATTCTTCTTTGAAGGATGTGGAATTGCTTTATTAAGAAAGGTAATTTTTCATCAGTTTCTGTTCATTCGCATGGAGAAAATATGGATAATAAATCGCTGAATAGATAGATTTAGATATTTGTTGTTGTTGTTCAGTCGCTCAGTCAAATCCGACACTTTGCAGCCCCATGGACTGCAGCAAGCCAGGCTTCCTTGTCCTTCACCATCTCCTGAAGCTTAAACTCATGTCCATTGAGTCAGTGATGCCATCCAACCATCCCCTCTGTTGACCCCTTCTCCTCCTGCCTCAATCTTTCTCAGCATCAGGTTCCTTTCCAGTGAGTTAGTTCTTTGCGTCAGGTGGCCAAAGTATTGGAGCTTCAGCTTCAGCATCAGTCCTTCCCATGAATATTCAGGATTGATTAGGATTGACTGGTTTGATCTCCTTTCAGTCCAAGGGACTCTAAAGAGTCTTCTCCAACACCAGAGTTTAAAAGCATCAATTCTTTGATGCTCAACTTTCCTTGTGGTCTAACTCACATCCATACATGACTACTGGAAACACCATAGCTTTGTCTAGACAGACCTTTGTCAGCAAAGTAATGTCTCTGCTTTTGAATACACTGTCAAGGTTTGTCATAGCTTTTCTACCAAGGAACAAGTGTCTTTTAATTTCATGGCTGCAGTCACCATCTGCAGTGATTTTGGAGCCCAAGAAAATAAAGTCTGTCACTGTTTCCACTGTTTTCCCATCTATTTGCCATGAAGTGATAGGACCAGATGTCATTTTTTGAATGTTGAGTTTTAAGCTAGCTTTTTCACTCTCCTCTTTCACCGTCTTCAAGAGGTTCTTTAATTCTCTTTGCTTTCTGCTATACGGGTGGAATCATCTGCATATGTGTTAGTTGCTTAGTCGTCTCTGACTCTTTGCAACCCCTTGAACTGTAGCCTCCAGGCTCCTCTGTTTATGGAATTCTCAGGCAAGAACACTGGAGTGGGTGGTCATTTGCTTCTCCAGGTCATCTGCATATCTGAGTTTATTGACATTTCTCCCAGCACTCTTGATTCCAGCTTGTGCTTCATCTAACTCGGCATTTCACATGATGTGCTCTGCATAGAAGTTAAATAAGTAGGGTGACAATATACAGCCTTGACATACTATAATTTTTTATAAAGTATTATAATACTTTATGATAAAATAATGTATTGTACCATAGATTTGACTCTATTGGGGCTCCTTCCAAAATCCTAACTATGTGCAATTTGCAAAAATTCCATGCAATTTTTTATTTTGATTTTAATATTTTTAATTTAATTAAAATTTGATTTTGATTTTGAGACTGAGAGCTTGCACCCATGAAGACCAATTTTACCCATTCTGTGCTATGGTTTAGTGCCACCAAAACCACTCATCTCATAACATTACATGGCCAGAAAAACAAGGATGAAGCACTCTAAACCCACGATGGTGACAATTATGCATTTCAAAGGCATTCATTCTTTGGCACTCAGCTTTCTTTATAGTGCAACTCTCACATCCATACATGACCACTGGAAAAACCATAGCCTTGACTAGATGGACCTTTGTTGACAAAGTAATGTCTCTGCTTTTCAATATGCTGTCTAGGTTGGTCATAACTTTCCTTCCAAGGAGAAAGTGTCTTTTAATTTCATGGCTGCAGTCACCATCTGCTGTGAGTTTGGAGCCCAGAAAAATAAAGTCAGCCACTGTTTCCACTGTTTGCCCATCTATTTGCCATGAAGTGATGGGACCAGATGCCATAGTCTTCATTTTCTGAATGTTGAGCTTTAAGCCAATTTTTTCACTCTCTTCTTTCACTTTCATCAAGAGGCTTTTTAGTTCTTCTTCACTTTCTGCCATAAGGGTGGTGTCATCTGCATATCTGAGGTGACTGATACTTCTCCTGTCAGTCTTGATTCCAGCCTATGCTTCCTGCAGCCCAGCGATTCTCATGATGTACTCTGCATATAAGTTAAATAAGCAGGGTGACAATATACAGCCTTGATGTACTCCTTTTCCTATTTGGAACCAGTCTGTTGTTCCATGTCCAGTTCTAACTGTTGCTTCCAACCTGCATACAACTTTCTCAAGAGGCAGGTCAGGTGGTCTGGTATTTCCATCTCTTTCAGAATTTTCCACAGTTTATTGTGATCCATACAGTCAAAGGCTTTGGCATAATCAATAAAGCAGAAATAGTTGTTTTTCTGGAACTCTCTTGCTTTTCCCATGATCCAGCAGATGTTGGCAATTTGATCTCTAGTGCCTTTTCCAAAACCAGCTTGAACATCTGGAAGTTCACGGTTCAAGTATTGCTGAAGCCTGGCTTGGAGAATCTTAAGCATTACTTTACTAGCGTGTGAAATGAGTGCAACTGTGCAGAAGTTTTAGCCTTCTTTGGCATTGCCTTTCTTTGGGATTGGAATGAAAACTGACCTTTTCCAGTTCTGTGGCCAGTGCTGAGTTTTCCAAATTTGCTGGCATATTGAGTTCAGCACTTTCACAGCATCATCTTTCAGGATTTGAAATAGCTCAACTGGAATTCCATCACCTCCACTAGCTTTGTTCATAGTGATGCTTCCTAAGGCCCATTTGATTTCACATTCTAGGATGTCTGGCTCTAGGTAAATGATCACACTATTGTGTTTATCCAAAGTGATCACACCATCGTGATTAACCGGACCCAAATAAAACAAAATCCCTCACAGTGTAAGCAGCAGGACATTGATTTTATGCCTGTGTAATTGATCTGCTGCTGCTGATGGGAACCCACTCCAGTATTCTTGCCTGGAGAAATCCATGGACAGAGGAGCCTGGTAGGCTACAGTCCATGGGGTCACAAAGAGTCAGACATGACTCAGTGACTAACTTTTATCCTGTCCTCACATTCCTTTATTTCTCAAATCTTTTACATTTGAAACTACCTGTAAGTAGAACAACTCCATTCTGTCCTTGTTATTTTATCCTGACTTGAATCAGATAGAACAGAAGGTCCTCCAGGTATCCCTTAACTGTTCAACATCATCTTTCCTGTAATTCCTCTGAGTTACTGGTCCACACTCAAGGAGTGGGGTGAGCCACAGAGAGAAATTTTAGTCTTAAAGTTGCATCAATATAAGCAAAGAAACTTTTAAGGAGGTGTACTTACAAGAGGCAGCTTAGAATCTATAGAATCCAAAAGGCTCTATGAAAGTAAACAAGTAAATAGTGTATGCTGTGAGATATTACAAAGTGCTTTTAAAAAGGAATATTATTCTTTTTTTTAATATTCAGGGATTATATCCCCTACAGATTTTACCTTCAGTGTGTATGTGCCTAAGTGGTCAACAGTCTTAAAACTCATTCTAGACTCAATAATCTACTTTTAAGGAAGTATATTTTACTCAAGTAGAGAGTCTCACTTGAGTTCCATTCACTTTTTTTTCATGTAAACCCTCTAAATTACTAATGTGTGTAGAATAAGACCTTTGTCAAAATAATAATTTACACATTATGTTCAGCAGTTCCACAATTTCAACCCTCCAAATGTTAAGAGGAATTTATTATGGCCCCTATAACTATTGACGTCTTCCTTGCCAAGAAGTTCTAGAAGATTTTATCTGCACTGCTGATCCCGACTTCAAAGGAGGACTTAGGATAGCAATTCATCCAAAGAAACCCATTAAAGCATGAATGAAATAATCTAATTATTTTCTCAATTACTTTTTTTTTTAATTCAAAGCTTACTTTGAATAACCTCTTTGAATGTTCCCCCAGAATGTTTTCTTTGAAGAACTTCAACTTTTATTGTAGAGTTCCTTCAAAACCCATCAAATGTTTTTCTTTTTGTTCTCTCTCTCTCTCTCTCTTTTCTGAGCACAGTTTTTTTTATAGTGGCTTCTATCCAGCCATTAGTTGTGGACTTTTGTTCCAGTTATATATTGCTGCCCAATAAACCATCCCCAAATTAATTAAAGTAACAACAATTACTTATTTTGTCCCCAAATTTTCAAAGTGGGCAGATACGGTAGGAGAGACTCAGCTTCTCTTAAGGCAGCTTCAGCTGAAGGCTGAAGAGTCTGCTTCCAATTTGGCTCACTCAGCCACAGGTTACTCCTTACTGGCTGTTGTCTGGGAGTCAGATAGTGCTGAGGACTGGGTCTTCTGTTCTCTTTGACATGAGACTTCATGTGGCTTGGGCTTCTTAGATTCCAAAGGTGAGCATCCCCAGACAGAGCCAGGTGGGAAGCTGTGTTACCTTTTGTGATCCAGCCTCTGGAGCCACCTAGTAAGACTTTCCCTATATCTTTAGTGGAGGCAATCACAATCATCTCTGCAGTTTCAAGGGGGAGGAAACAGACTCCACCTCTTGCTGGAAAAGTAGCAAGATCAGGAAGAGCATGTGGGATAGTAGATACTAGTATGGACTTCTAGGGGAAAAACAACCTGCCACACATTCTCTGTTATCATTGAAGTGATTGTTATCATGAAGCCAATTTAGATGTTTGGGAAACGTGGCTTCCAGTGCCTACGCTCTGAACAATCTAGTCTATCCTCTCCCCCAACCCCAGCCACCAAAAATGCCTTTTAAATGTCTTTTACTCACTTAAACAGGGATATAGTTCTCAGAATATTTGTATGATCTTATCCAGAATTCCAAAGAAATTTGGGGTTTATACCTGATGATGCCCCTGGTGCTAAAGGTGATGGGGAAGTTACAAGTAGGTAAAACCTCTGTAAGGAGGAGAAAGAATATACTGCTTCTGTCTCTCTCTTTTATAGAGCTACACTATGCCAACATCTTGAATATTAAACTTTATTCAGGGGGTGAAATGCAATTTTAACAATTTCCAAGCTGCTACAGGAACTTAAAAATCTTGAGTTTAAGCTTTTGTGTGGCATTTCACCCCTTGGCTTCCAATATCAGGGGAGGCAAGCTGGGGAAAACAACAATCCTTATCAGGACATAAGCATTCTTCTATCAGGATACAAATTTACCATGACATTAGACAAAGCCGCTTTCAAATTTCTAATCCATTCGAGCAAACTGAGTAATACCAAGAAAATAGCAAAGCATATTTACAAAATGAGCACACCATGCCCAGCTGTGCAAGCAGTGAAATATCCATCCAAAGTGATTAGCTGTGTTTTGTCTCTTGATTCACAGTGTATTTGATTTCTCCTCTGGCTTGGTTTGCTTCTGTAGGGCAAAACAACTTTATAATTCAGTGTAGGAATTGCTAACCTGATGACTAAGTAACTTCAGTAGATCACTGTGTTTGAGGCTGGGGTCTTCATAAAATAAAGGTATTGTCAGTAGTATTAAACAGTAACTGCACATGGGTTTTAGAAGAGAATTATTATAAGGGTTGGCAGATTCTTGACATAGAATGGGGGCAGAAACCTCCTAAAGGCACAAAAATGTAAAGGTTCTCTGGCAAAAAAAATCTACTCACTTCCCTTTAAGATACTATTTCAGATTATCCAAAACATCTATTTTATGGTAATTTAAACAAACTCTCCAAAATAATTCATTCTGAGCAAAAAACAAAACAGTAAGTATATTACTTTATGAGAATATACATTTATATTTTCTTTGTAATGAAAGGGCATACCTCATTTAAAAAATTGATTATCATTGCTTTATTCTGGCCTATAGATATGACATATTTGTGCAATGTGAAGAATGCTAATCAAGAAATACATGTGTATGCATTGTGTCTAGCTGAATAAATAGAATACTGTCAATAGTGTTGGAAATTCCCTGTAGGCATCTTTTGGATTGGATCCCAGTCTTTCTGCAAGTAATTAACATCTTGATTTTGTGTTAATAATTCTCTATAAAAATTAATTTGATGATTTTTTGTTTAGTTTTGCTCTTTTGTCATCCAGATAAGAATGGAATTAACATATATACATATATATATATACACATATTGGAGAAGGCAATGGCACTCCACTCCAGTACATACATACAGACCTGTACATATCTATATACACACATATATATTTTTCCTATGACTTTATTTTTCCTTTTATATCATGAAATGTGTAACTATAGTATATTTTTACTGTTGTAACATATTACCTTGTATGATTGCCAGTTATGTTACTGCTATCATTTGAATTGTTGTCAGCTTTTGGTCTTTTAAATGCTGTGCTGTATACAATGTTCAGTATGTACCTTGAGGGAAATGAACATTGGTTTCTTTGAAGTAGTCATCAAACCATGAGGGATACCAGCTTGTCACTTACAGGATGGCAGAAGATATTTTCAAATCATATATTTTACAATGGACTTATATCTAGAATATATAAAGAATATTTAAAACTCATTAATGAAAAGACAAATAGTTCAATCAAAAACTGGGCAAAGGATCTAAATTGATGCTCTATTAATATAAACATATATTTGACAAAAATCATGAGAAAAGATGGTCAACATTAGGAGCCATGCTGCTGCTGCTGCTGCTGCTGCTGCTAAGTCGCTTCAGTCGTGTCCGACTCTGTGAGACCCCATAGACGGCAGCCCACCAGGCTCCCCCGTCCCTGGGATTCTCCAGGCAAGAACACTGGAGTGGTTGCCATTTCCTTCTCCAATGCATCAAAGTGAAAAGTGAAAGGGAAGTCGCTCAGTCATGTTCGACTCTTAGCAACCCCATGGACTGCAGCCTACCAGGCTCCTCCATCCATGGGATTTTCCAGGCAAGAGTACCGGAGTGGGTTGCCATTGCCTTCTCCAGAACTATCATGTGTCCCAGCAATATAACTCCAGGCTGACGTGGTAAAGAATAGGAGACCTGGGTTCAGTCCCTGGGTCGGGAAGATCCTCTGGAGAAGGGAATGGCAACCAGTGTTCTTGCTTGGAGAATTCCATGGACAGAGGAACCTGGTGAGCTATATTTCATAGGGTCACAAAGAGCTGAATACAACTGAGTGACTAGCACTTTCACTTGCATACACCCAGGAGAAGTGTAAAAGTGTCCCCAGGAAAACCTGCACATGAATATTCAATGAAGCATTGTTCATAATAAGAAAAAAAGTGGAAAACAACTAAATGCCCATTATATTATGACTAAATAAAAATATGTTACAGCAATACAATGAAATATCTCAACTGTAAAAGGAAACTAAGTACTGATACATATTATAATAGGAATAAACCTTAAAAACCCATACTAAGTGAAAGAAACCAGACACAAAGGATCACATATTGTGTGGTTCCATTTAAATGAACTTCCATTAATAAGCAAGTCTCTAGAGATGAAAAGTAGAGCTGGACAGCCAGGGAATTATGGCTAAGAGTTGCAAGGTTTCTTTGAAAATGATGAAAATACTCTAATTGATCACGGCAATGTTTGCATCACCTGTTTATATACAAAAGGTCATTGTTTTTTGCACATTTTAAATGTGTTTGATATGTGAAAAGTCATTTTAAATGTGTTTGATATGTGAATTATCTGTCAATAAAGCTATTAAAACTATATTCCTAATCATATTTTATAAACAGAAGTTATTGGAAAGTATGTCAGGCATAATTCTAAAATACTGTATGTATGTACTGACTCATTGCTTTCTTTAAAATTTACTTATTTTTAATTGGAGGATAATTGCTTTACAACGCTGTGTTGGTTTCTGCCATACAACAATATGAATCAGCCATAAGTATATATATGACTGAACTGCTCTTTTAAAAAAACCTTATGGAATTGGTGTTACTATTATGTTCCTTTTACAGATGGAGAAACATGGGCACAAAAAAAAAAAAATCAACTTACATGTGCAAGTGATTTTGGTAGTCATGTTGTTACATCTTGCTTGTCACCCCTTTCAAAGCTCTGTAAACAAATGTTAATGCCAAATATAAAAATTATTTGCAATACTAACACCAGCCAGTTTGTATATAAAGACCTCTTACATTGAAATAAAAGTAAAATAATATTCCAAATTTCATTTGTATCTTAGGAATTAACAATAATTTAAAGAAAAAGCAACTCAAGAAAAAAATAGTGACTAAAACATGTGACTGGACATTTACACTCCAATATAATCAAAGTAACTCTAGTTTAAAATAATATACTATTTCTAAAAATTGATACACATTGGCAAAAATATTATCAGACATTAAAATAGACTATTGGTTAGAATGCAATTACCACAAGCCTTCTAAAAATAATTTTATAAATGTGCATCTGAAGATTTAAGTGAAGAATAACTTTTTAGCAGGTATTTATAATTTTGATAAGGAGTTATTCAGAATTATAGTCAAAGCTGAAGCTTCCCAGGTGGTGCTGGTGGTAATGAACCTGCCTGCCAAAGAAGTAAGAGATTCAGATTTGATTGTGTCAGGAAGATCCTCTGGAGAAGGGAATGGCAACCCACTCCAGTATTCTTGCCTGGAGAATCCCATGGACAGAGGACCCTGGAGGGCTGTGGTCCATAGATTTGCAAGAGTTGGACAGGACATGACTTAGCATGCATGCAGGCACACATAATCATAGCTACATGCTCAAAAATTATGTAGGTAATAGTTTTCATGTTTATTAAAGATCACTACACAGCTTATTTGGCTGCATGTATCCAAATAATAAAATGGAAACATGCTCATAATATACTTTCATGTGAAAAATATTAAAACATTTATGTAAATGTTTGTCTTAATATGGCATATTCAGAGGAGAAATTGATCAATTGTTTCACATGGAATAGAGTGGAAAAATAGATTTATAAGTGTTTTTTTTCTTATATTTTTATTTATTCAAAATTTTTCTAAAATCAGGGTATATCATGATTTCCTTGAGCAACATAATAGAATTACTAAAAAGGCAGCGGTAGTTTAAGTGCATTACTGTTTAATTTGTGCCTATCACATGTTTGTAAATATAAGTGAAAGTCGCTCAGTCGAGTCCGACTCTTTGTGACCCCGTGGACTCTATAGTCCATGGAATTTTCTAGGGCAGAATACTGGTGTCGGTAGCCTTTCCCTTCTCCAGGGGATCTTCCCAACCCAGAGATCGAACCCAGGTCTCCTGCATTGCAGGCAGATTCTTTAGCAACTGAGCCACAAGGAATCTCAAAGCAAATATAACTCTGAACTATCTGCTCTAATTTTTTTTATTTCAAAAGAAGTGAAAAGGTAGCTCATTCTTTGAGAATTTGGGGGGTTGACATTTTGCTGTGTGTGGTGTTGTGTCAAAAGTCAAAGTGATCTTGTAAACTAGTTGTACAAGTAAGATTCCACAGAGAAAGCAACTAAAAATCAATGATGACAGATTTAAATGTCAGTGCAGGTGGTTGATATTAGAGGTACAGTAATCACTCAGAGCTGAAGAGAGTTATTAGAGGCTGGATTTTGGGAACTTTTTACACAAGTGTGTGTCATCGGGGTGGGGTAATTATGCAAATGCTGGAGTATGTAGGCTGTACTAAAGTGGAAGCATAATGATTAAAATGTTAAAAGTTATAAAAATGGGAGCAGTATAATATGTGGAGAACAAAAAGAAACTAGAGCAGATGCTGAGTTTATTCTAGGCATATTCATTTTTTTAAATTTAAAGTTATAGAGAATTAAGTGTCAGAATTGAGACATTTTTCAAAAAGTTTTGGTTTCTTAGAAATAACCAATGCGATGGGGTTAAATGGATTGTTAATTATGCTGGGAATTCTTCTACATTCTGGTTTCTAGATGAACTTGAATAAATTTGAGAAATAAAATTTTTCCATAAATCATGAAATATAATCTCAAGATGGAAAATATTTTGTAACCATTATCTAAACTACTATCAAAACAACCAGTAAAACTTAGGGAAGATTTAGTTATAAAGAGTTCAAATCCTATAGAGAGGATTTGAAATGTAGGCAATACTATTTGTAACCCAAACTATGAAAACACATGTCTTCATTTTTCATTTCTGCTTTATCTAGAGACCAACTCAAGAGCTTCTAAATCTAAGTCCCTAGAGTTAGAATTGCCAGACAAAATAAAGGATGCCCAGGTCATTTTTAATGTCAGATAATAAATATTTTTAAGTATTTCCCAAATATTATGAGACATACGAAGTGTATACATAGTTTAAAAGTGAAAGTGAAGTCGCTCAGTGGTGTCAGACTCTTTGCGACCCGTGGACTCTAGCCCACCAAGCTCCTCTGTCCATGGGATTCTCCAGGCAAGAATACTGGAGTGGGTTGCCATTTCCTTCTCCAGGGGATCTTCCTGACCAGGGATCGAACCCAGGTCTCCCACATTGCAGGCAGATGCTTTAACCTCTGCACCACCAGGGAAGCCCATACATATTTTAATTTATCCCAAATCAACAATTATCCCAAATCAACAATTAACTGGGAATTCTGTGTCCCCTGAATCTGGTAACCTAAACCTAGAGGCTGATACTTTTAATATGAAGGCATTCTAATGACCCCAGTTGGGAGAGAAAAGGGTCCACCTTCCCCTTAGAAGGCAGGACAAGGTAACTCTCCATATCTCATCCATTATCTGACTAATGAATACACTCTGACATCCAAGCCAAGCAATTGCCTTAATACATTTGGTTGCAAAAAATTTGAATTTGATGTGCTTATAGGACAAGCAAGGAGAGTGGTCCAGTGAATTTAGACAAGTAGTATTTAGATTTCATGATAAATATATAATTAGGAAATGTTGGAGGCATTTTCAGTCAAAATGGTAAATAAGATTGACCAGAAAGAACATGCATAGAAAGAAGAGAACACAGATCCTTGAGAAATTGATATCATAGGTCAGATACATAAGAGAAGTTCTCCTTAACAGGCAAAAGTGACCAGTTATTAGCCAAAAATAAATTACCTGTTTGATAGGTAAAAGAAAGTTTGTAATAAAATGTGTAATAAAAGTTTGACGGGAGGCAAACTGTAGAAGTTCCTTGTTTGTATCTCCTAACAGTTTTTAATACAGTTAAACATAATATATGTTCAGCGTTTAGTAGAGTTATAGCAATAGCTGTTTATAGTACTTTTAATAAGATGTCAATTTTCCTTCTTACATATATGTTTTAACATACCAAGATCTTTGAACCATAGAAAGATAGAGTGAGAATTTCTATATTCTTCATAGATCCTAGATAACATTTTAACTGTACATTATTGAATTGTTTTAGTACAATCAGTGTAGTGTGGCATGTTGTAATAAATGCCATTAAGTTCTCTGTAGAATAAAAAGACATCAACCAAACATTTCAGAAAACACATCCTATAATTTCCAATAGTATAAAGATATCAAGGCAATAGTTAAATTGTACCTGATTGACCATTTAAACATGTCTCCAAGAATAATTCCATTTCCTGTCTTCTCATTAAATGGAGTGAAATAAGTTTTTATGGAGATTTTACTTTATAGAGATTATATCAATAAACTTCAATATGGCTTTCACTGGAGTTTTTCATTTCTGAAACCCTTCAAACAAGATATGTCAAAAGCAATAAAATAAATGCTAGCTTCAATATTTGGCCTCAGGTTCACCATATTAAAAATACTATAATGTAACAATTTTAACTTCAATAAAATATAGTAATGATTTCTTTTAATATCTTATCCTGCAAAGGTAGAAGAAATCAAAATATCTCTAAACTGTATTTGTATAGCCCTAAACATCACTGCAGAAAAGCATTATTCACATTTGCAATACAGCTTTATGGCACCAATTTAACTGAAAGAACGTGTATATATATATCTTTTATGGCATTTTCACTTCAGAGAATTAGATATGACTTGTTTATGTAACGCTGAGTAAAATAGATTTTTTTTTTCCTGGTAGCAAAGTACACTGTTAAGAATGTTTCATCTTATAGGGATGTCTACATCCTGAATGTAACCAGAGTCACATTTCAGAAAAGGCAATATTGAACTTAAAAATATATGGGGAACACTTGTGAAATGTGGGACCAATTTTGAAGCCGCATTATGAGAAAAGGGGAAATATAGAGGCGTTTGTCACCAAATGCTCTTTCAGCCACACAGCAAATACCCAAAGTCACAGAATCACTAGTGATTCTCCCGTGGCTTTTTCCTTACATGTATGTTGCACTCTAGCTATACATATATATAAAGACTGCCTTCTTGGTGTATTAGGCAAGGATTCCAGGATAAGATAGCAAGCAGTTGATGCTGTCTCAATTTTGAATTTAGACATTTTTATGGCCACTGAAAGCAAGCAGGCTTTTAGAGCTGTCTCTGTGGGAATCCTGCCACAATGTTTAATTTGCTTGTTTGTTCTGTGCTGCTAATATCCATTTTCCCCTTTTTAAGCCACATGACTCCACTTAAAACCTTGTCAAAGGAGAAGAGAGAGGACAGAAGTCCTTCGACTCCTCATCGCATTACATCTTTCTTCTTAGCTTCATCTCTGATCTTTGCTCTGCATCACCTCAGCAGAACTCTTCAGAGTAAAGCTTGTTTATCAATGCTCTCCTACTCTAAGTTTATGGTGGACCACTAGCTTCCTCAGGATGTTAAGAAACATTAAATAAAAACTGTTCCAGGGTCAACTCTGTCTGGAAAATATTTGAAAAGTTGTAACAGGAGCATTTTTTAATTGCAAGAGTTTTTCAATTCTGCAACTTTTACATTTTATGTTTTTATATGCTTTTAGCTCTTTATATGCTTTCAAATTATTTTAATATGCTAAAGTACAGTGTGATTTTCTAAGCTGGAGACACAGTAAGCAACATTTCCATATATGTATATGAGATTTTTTTTTTTGGTGAGCATTTATAGAACCAACACTCCATCAAAAAATCCTGTAAGAAATCTGAACCTAGGGCAGAAGCTTCCATCTCTTTATTATTTGGATCATTATAAACATTTATGCTTTTAATAAAAGAACAGACATGTGCTAATAAAAATCCAGGAAGCTGAAGATACCACTCTTCACTCATTCATTCCTTCACTCATTTCTTAGACATTTGGTGAACTTTTATATTATTCACTTTACAAACCTAACTGCTAGGAAGTCCTCAGTGAAAAAGACTGATCGGATTTTCCTGTGAGTCTTTTACACTCTAATGGGAGGGAGGTGGGAGAGAAAAAAAAAAAAAACTAAAATGGAAACACACCTGTGTCTTTGTTGTTGCTTGAGAGCACCAGATATTCAGCTGTCTTACAGTCTTTGGACTCACAGTTTCCTGTGCTGAAAATGTCACTAACTAGGGAATAGAATAGGTATATGTTCAGCTTTTTAGAAGATACTGCCAAACAGTTTTCAAATCACAGAAGCAATTTACCTTCTCACCTGTGATACATGAATGGATCAATTCCATATGTTCTCCAAACTCTGTGTTTTTTGCCCATTTGAATATCCTGTGATCAAGTTCCTGACCCATCTTTCTGTTAACTTTGCCTTTTCATGCTATAAATGGTATTTTCAATGGATGAGCATTCCTAATTTTAATTTATTTCCAATTAACAATAGTTTCTTGGTTAAGACAACTTTGACTACCTTAAAATCATGAAGCTTTTCTCCTGAGATACCTTGAAGAAGATTGTTGTTTGTTTTTTTTTCTCATAATATTTGTATCACTCATCTGAAATTGATTTCAGTGTATAGTGGGAGGTATAGGTGAAAATACATTTTTATAAATGACATCAACATTTATTGAACATACCATCATTTTTCCGCTATATCCATATACATGTGAGTCTCTTTGTTGAGCATCTATTTCGTTTTTCTGTGTCTGTCCTCCTGTAGCTTTATAAAATTATCTTCCATTCTTCTTTTTCTTCTTCAAGATTATCTTGGCTATTCTTGGTATTTGATTTTGACTGAGATTGTATTTATCACATAGATCAATTAGAGGTGAATCGATGGTTTTATAATACTCATCCTTTCAATCCATGATGTATTCCTTATAAGCATTCTGAATCTGTCTGTCTGTGAGTCTATGGGAGAGATTGGGATAAATTAGTAGACCACGTAGAAAAGATTGCCTTCACAGATGACAGTAGGTATTGTCCAATCTGTTGAGGGCCCAAATAAAACAGAAAAGGGGAGAAGCTCTTTGCTTGAGCTGAAACATCCACCTTCTTCTGCCTTCATGCATTGGTGCTCCTGGTTCCTGATATTTGGGACTGAGATCAGGACCTAAAACATCAGTTCCCTAATCCTCAGTCCTTTGAACTTGGACTGAATTATATCACTGGCTTTCCTGGTTCTCCAGCTTGCAGATTATAGAACTTCTCTGCTTCTATTAACCAGGTGAGCAAATTTAATAATTCTCCTCTTATACACCTCTCTATATATCCTATTGATTCTTCTTCTCTAGAGAACCCTGAGTCACTTTTAGGACAAACTTATCTGGTCAAATGGATTCAGCAGAGCCCAAAGTCAGAGGCATACAGAAATGATATCATCATGCAGAATATTTCAAGTGTTCAGAGCTTATTTCAAAGGAGCCAGTTAAGGGCCAGTCCTAAAGACAAGCCTTTCTTTGGAAGGTGTAGGATTTGAGGAACCCTGTTTTAATGAGCTAACCTTTTCCTACAGAAGCACTGAAATTTTATGGTGTTTTGGTCAAAGAACCTGAGGGAATGTACTGTTACGTGAACATTATTAGTTTAGAAGAAATACTAGGTTCCAACCTTGAGATTTGTTGAATTTGAAGAGCCTATTGAACATCCAATAGATGTTAATTAAGTACCCAGATATACAGGTCTTGAGTCTGTTTGGAGTTTTAATTAAGCAAAAAATATAATTTTAAGAATCATGGTCACACCAGCATGACAACCCGTGGGTTCATCCAAGCACTGGATATTGATAACTAAGGGAAGAAGACCAAAGGCTGAGAACCTAATCCATTCTAACATTGAAGGTCATAGAGCCAGCAAAGGAGAGAGCGGAGAAATGTCCAGTAGAACCAGTTTCTCTTTTCATTGATTTTTTTCTATTGGCTGAGGGTCATCCCAGGAAGAAAGGAACTCTCAGGTACTTCTGGTTCTCTGTGCATTTAGCTAAAGTGATTCTATTAGGCTAACGGCATTTATCATAAGCAGTATAGTTAAGAGCTTTTATAATCAATAAGATACAAAGCCTAAAAAGAAGCATAAAGAAACAGTAAGTGGGACCTGAAAAGAAATGGGCAAAGCATTAGCAATGCCAATTATACAATGTATGTAAAAATTATGAAGCCAAATAACAGAATTTACTGGTAAACCCACCATGGAATTTGGTAAGTAAATCATTATCTTTGCCAGTGTAACCATTAGTATATTTTGTTCTGATCCTTGCAACTCCTTAAGGTAAGCACTGTTGTGAATATTGTATTTCCCAGCTATTTTAAAATAAAAGTTATTTTTTTAAACATTACACAAATTTAAATATAATAAAGTTGATTTTTCTGTTTTCAGTGTTATAAAACTGATATCATGCCATCATAGCCCTGTCTCTTATACACATCTCGTGGCTTTTTCCTTACTTTTTTTTTTTTTTTCAATATTGCTTAAATTTTTTTAAGATTTTATTTGTTTTATTCTTTTTATGAATAATTGCTCATTCACTTCCTCTGCTATATAAAATTATATAAAAATTAAACATTTTTGTTAAATGTTTGGGGAATTTCTAGATTTTGGCAATTTCATTTAATATTGCTACATTCATTTTATATGCATGTATAAATAAAACAATTTAACAACTAACTTAAAAAATAATGTAAGTTTGGAGAAAAGCATATTCTATGTTCATCTTTTAAGAGCATCTTTAAGGGTATTGCTTACAAAGAGATCCATTTGTATATTCATGTGTCAAAATCAAACCTTTATTTATGCATTTTTAATTAAAAATTTTTGTTGACATATACTTGATGTACAAAATAAGGTACAGGTGTACATTACAGTGATTCACAATTTTAAAAAGGTTATACTTCATTTATAGTTGCTGTAAAATATTGACCATATTTCCTCTGTTGTATAATATATCCTTATATAACTTTGCACATAATAATCTGTACCACTTAAGCCCCATTCCTGTTTCACCGTTCCTCACTACCCTCTCCCTACTGGTAAACCCTAGTTTGTTTTCTGCATCTGTGAGTCTGCTTCTTTTCTGTTATAGTCACTAGTTTGCTATATTTTTTTAGATTCCGCATGTAAGTGACATCATACCATGTTTGTCTTTCTTTGTCTAACTTATCTCACTTTGCATGGTGCTTTCCAGGTTCATCCATGCTTTGCAAGTGGCAAAGTTTCATTACTTTTTATGGCTCAGTACTATTTCATTGTGTGTATATGCCACATCTTCTTTTTCCATTCATCTGGTGATAGATCAAACTTTCAAAATGATAGAGAATGCATGTATTTTTAATAATTATTAGAGTTATAGTTCATCATTTATCTTCTTTTTAAATTATTTTCCAGGTACTCTTACTTGCTTTCTCTTTCAGATTAACTATATAAATTTTATAGTAAGCTATTTTTCTCTTAATATAGTAACAAAAATCCCTAAATGAAAATATTGAGAATAATCCTTAAATGGAAACTAGTACATATGCACTAATATACTTTCTAAGAGGAAGTACAAAACAGTATATCCAGGAAGAGGAATTTGGTAAAATACACCTGACCCTTGAACAATGCAAGTCTTGTAGTTGCTGACCCTCGTACGTTCAGAAATCTGCATCAGTTCAGTTCAGACACTCAGTTATGTCTGACTCTTTGCAACCCCATGAATCACAGTATGCCAGGCCTCCCTGTCCATCACCAACTCCCAGAGTTCACTCAGACTCATGTCCATCAAGTAGTGATGCCATCCAGCCATCTCATCCTCTGTCGTCCCCTTCTCCTCCTGCCCCCAATTCCTCACAGCATCAAAGTCTTTTCCAATGAGTCAACGCTTCACATGAGGTGGCCAAAGTACTGGAATTTCAGCTTTAGCATCATTCCTTCCAAAGAAATCCCATGGCTGATCTCCTTCAGAATGGACTGGTTGGATATCCTTGCAGTCCAAGGGACTCTCAAGAGTCTTTTCCAACACCACGGATCAAAAGCATCAATTCTTCGGTGCTCAACTTCACAGTCCAACTCTCACATCCATATATGATCACTGGAAAAACCATAGCCTTGACTAGATGGACCTTTGTTGGCAAAGTAATGTCTCTGTTTTTTAATATGCTGTCTAAGTTGGTCATAACTTTCCTTCCAAGGAGTAAGCGTCTTTTAATTTCATGGCTGCAGTCACCATCTGCAGTGATTTTGGAGCCCCAAAAAATAAAGTCTGCATACGTGCTTTCTAGTCAGTCCTTCCTACCTACATTTCTTCATTCACAGATTCAGGCAATCATAGATCAGTGAGCCTTTTGCTGACTTTGCATTTTGTTAATTGTTCTTTTTCTAATTCTTTTAGGAGGAAAGTTAGGTAGTGTATTTGACAGTTTTCATATTTATTGGCCTCTAATTCATATGTAGGCCTCTAATGCTATAAACTTCCCATTTAGAATTGCATTTGCTATGCCCTGTAAATTTTGGAAATTTGTGTTTCTTTTTTGTTTCATCTCAAGGTGTTTGTTTCTTTTTTGTTTCATCTCAAGGTGTTTTTTTGACTTCCTCTTTGATTTCTTCATTGACCCACTAGTTTCTTAGTAGAATGTTGTTTAATATCCACATATTAGTAGGTTTTATTTTTTCCAGTTTTCTCCCTGCAGTTGATTTCTAGTTTCATATCATTGTTGGCAGAAAAGATGCTTGATATGATATCAATCTTTTAAAATTTCTTAAGATTTGTTTTGGAGAAGGAAATGTCAACCCACTCCAGTACTCTTGCCTGGAAAATCCCTTGGACTGAGAGGCCTGGTAGGCTACAGTCCATGGGGTCGCAAAGAGTCGGACACGACTGAGCGACTTCACTTTACTTAAGATTTGTTTTGTGGCCTCGTTTGTGATCTATATGAAGAAAATCCCATATATATTTGAAAGAAATGTGCATTCTGTGGTTTTGGATGAAATGTTCCATAGATACCAGTTATGTTCATTTGTTCTAATGTTTTGTTTAAGGCCACTGTTTTCCTTTGTGTTTTATCTTTTCATTGTTATATATGTGAATATATATAGTAATACTGCATTGTGCCACTGGCAGTTTTTCCCTTTATATCTGTTAACACTTACTTTAAATATTTAAGTGCTCCTATATAAGGTACAAACATGTTTATGGATTTTATATCTTATTCTTAAAATAGATATATGTTTTAATACAAATTTTTATAATAATCAGAAAACCAGAAGAGAGAGCAATCCATATTTTTCAAGGTCATAATTGGTCATGAGAAATTCACCTTGTACATGCTAAAGTCATCATAAGAAAAGTAAATAATACCAAAACACATGCCTAAATAATTTAATAGAGGATTTTGTAATCTGTTGGAGTAATTGTGACATCATTGATTCAACATACCATAACTCTGTGCCCGTTGCTGTTATAGATGCTGCTGTTACAATGGTAAACAAGACCATACAGTGTCTGATATTTGTCTAAGCTGCATAATCATTTGGGGCTTTAATTCTAGTAGGGATGTACAATATAGTGAATGTGATACACTGCTCCTAAAATAACTTACCTGGGTTACCAGTTGAAAAGAATTGCCACAAAATTATTATCTCCATTATGTTTGTTCCTCTCTGAAGTAGCACTGCTAAGTATTACTAAAGCAAAGTTGTGTATGTGTGTTCTGTGTACACATATATTCATTCTCCGGAGAAGGCGATGGCACCCCACTCCAGTACTCTTGCCTGGAAAATCCCATGGGTGGAGCAGCCTGGTGGGCTGCAGTCCATGGGGTCACTAAGAGTTGGACATGTGAGTGACTTCACTTTCACTTTTCACTTTCATGCATTGGAGAAGGAAATGGCAACCCATTCCAGTGTTCTTGCCTGGAGAATCCCAGGGACAGGGGAGCCTGGTGGGCTGCCGTCTATGGGGTCACACAGAGTCGGACACGACTGAAGCGACTTAGCAGCAGCAGCATATTAATTCTCCAACTGGAGAGATCATACATGCTGGTACACCATCAATGAATATAGTTATGTAAAGCTTATCTTCATAGACCACTGATGATGATTTTAAATTAATTTAACTTGAAATAATCTCCTGAAAGCTCATGGTTAACAGTAAAAGGCAATTCATTACCCTTCAGTGAGGAGGTCACCAAGCAAATGAGCACAGAGACTGAGTGGCCTTTCCTTCCAGTCCAGGTAGAATGTCTCCATCAGCAAGACCATCACTGGAGCAGCACCATGCATCAGAAATGCAACTAACTGCAGCAAGGTTTCTCTGACAGCATACAACAGAAAGAATGTTTCTCAATGAAATTTTAAGGATTAGAAAATGGATTTTTAAGTCAATGGCGTCATGTGAGTAAAATTTTATTTAACTCTCTGCTGAATGAATCAACACAAATTGAAGTCATTCAACTATAAGGGGCACTTTACCCTTCAGAAAGAAGATGAATCAGGCATTTTTATGAAATAAGAAAACAGCCATCTTTGGTAAGCCCTGGCAAAAGATGTGTGTGTGTGAGAGAGACAGAGAGAGAGAAAGAGATAGGTATTTGCATTTTACCATCTGAGCTTGTAAAGGAAGGAAACTTTCTACTAAGGGGTGGAATATATCCTAGTTAGTATAGACCTGTCTCAATTTCTACTTTATATTTCGAACAGGAGATAAAATCTTTCAATTTTTTGTCCTGAAATCTCAGAAGACTTTTTTTTTTCTTTTGGAAAAAAATTAAGACAGGCACATGTTATTCATGTATCAAAATAAATTATTGCCACTACATTTGTCTGCCAGTTCCTCATATTTTGAAAGCAATACAAGAGCATAACCTATTGCTTGAGCCACTGCACTTGCTTTCTTTATGAGATGATATTTTTTTAGATGAAGAAAATCTTTCTGAGAGTATTATGAAAAACTAGGTTCTTATCTTTTGGTATTTTTGTCATTGTATTCTGAAATTCCTTGCTGAGTCTGGACCTTTATAGCTAAATGCTTTACTAAAGACAGATGAAGAATGCACTTACGTTTTATTGCAGAAAGAGACCCTAAGAAATAAGAATTGAAATGTCATTTTGATGCATACTGGGAAGTCTCTGTGCTTGACTGTGTTTGGGTGTTAAGGTATAACTGCTGCTGCTGCTGCTAAGTCGCTTCAGTCGTGTCCGACTCTGTGCGACCCCATAGACAGGAGCCCAACAGGCTCCCCTGTCCCTGGGATTCTCCAGGCAAGAACACTGGAGTGGGTTGCCATTTCCTTCTCCATTGTGTGACTAGTAAACTATTATATATGTAAAAGCTATCTCCTGAGATAGACATACTTAAAGAGAAAAATTTAACAAATCTCAGTAGATATTGACTAGTTGTCCTTTATATGTTTCTAAAGAACAAAATGCTTTTGCCATCAACACATATTTGATTATTAGGACTCATTCTCTAACCAATATAGGTGATAATTCTATGTTCTTCTATGTATTCTTCACTGATCATTCAATGGAATTTAGATTAAAGCTCTGACATTTAATATCTGTTAAACATTTTGAAATCAGTTTAGGCCTTTTTTCATGAGTGGTGAGTTGTTTCTATAAATCATGCAATTCTGCAAACATACACACACGGAGACAATGCAATTTTATTTCCCTTTCATTTCCAAGAAGATATGCCAAAAGAGACCAATTTTAATGCCATTAAATTGAAAGCCATGTCTTTTCTGGTACTGCTCTGCTTTGAGAAACACCATGGATTTTATGTTGGCATCGTTGTATTGTAGGTATTTGCATAATCTCTATTTCAATTTGTACCGTAAGCATTGATGATGGCCTAAAAAGCTGTTGCAGAAAGCCAAGAACTGATTGTTACTATATAATACATTTCTGACATGAATACTGGGTCCTGTATTTCTCTGCTTGCGAAGGATGAATGTTTACATTAAGGGCTGGAAGAAATATGGCAAGACCTGTGCCTATGACAATTTCTCTCATTGAGAACAGAATGGAGAAAATAACTGAAGAACTGGAGTTGCTTAAACTGAAGACAGGTTTATGGAAACTGGTCCCTAGGAAGAGTGACATCAGCATTTCCAACTTCATTTCAAAATTCTTGCATTTTTATGAAAGTATTGATTACTCACATTTTTGTTTTACTTATGCAGTTCTTTGGCTTCATATTCCCTTCTTTTGCTTTATCAGAAAGAATAATACTTTAGCACTATTATTCCTCTTTCTGACATAATACTTGGAGTATTGTGAGTCCTAAATAAATATATTGGAGGACCCCATGAATAAATGAAACTATTGGGCATCTGCATGTTGTAAGTTGTTTGATTATGAGATTTGGTTTTTTACTGTGTATGGTTGTAAACTCTGTTGTTTCTACAAGCCAATTGTCAATATTTCAGATCATCAAAGAAAGGAATCAAAAGGGCATTTTGGCCACTGGAAATTATTTTTGGTTCTCAAGCCCAAAATTGTATTTCAAACTGATGTGGATAGCTTCCCCCATTCTCTCACTATGCATCCACCTCTGTAATTACATGTACCACACTTAAATTCATGTAGTAATCTAGATTTAATTATTTATTGCCTCTACTTTGATGCATTCATTTACACAAGTATTTATTGAATGACTATGATGTGACAGACACATAATAGGCAGCATAACGTATTCAACAAGAGCCAAGTTATCTGGTTCAAATTCTTTCTCCAAAGAATTCTGTTGTTATGACTTTGTGCCAGTTAATTAATCTCTCTTGGCTTACTTTTTTGTCTTTAAAGGGGGATAATAATAGTACTACTTACAGGGCTTTGGGGTATTGTTAAATTATGTATTTTGTCATTATTATTTATTTAAACATATAACTTTATTCCACTTATGTATCAGTCAGTCAGTTCAGTCACTCAGTTGTGTCCAATTCTTTGCGACCCCATGAACTGCAGCATGCCAGGCTTCCCTATCTATCACCAACTGCCGGAGTCTAGCCAAACCCATGTCCATTGAGTTGATGATGCCATCCATCCATCTCATCCTCTGTCATCCAATTCTCCTCCTGCCCTCAATCTTTCCCAGCTTGTCCGACTCTGTGTGACCCCATAGACGGTAGCCCACCAGGCTCCCCCATCCCTGGGATTCTCCAGGCAAGAACACTGGAGTGGGTTGCCATTTCCTTCTCCAATGCATGAAAGTGAGAAGTGAAAGTGAAGTCGCTCAGTCGTGTCCGACTCAGCGACCCCATGGACTGCAGCCCACCAGGCTCCTCCGTCCATGGGATTTTCCAGGCAAGAGTACTGGAGTGGGGTGCCATTGCCTTCTCCGTCAGTGATTTTGGAGCCCCAAAAATAAAGTCAGCCACAGTTTCCGCTGTTTCCCCATCTATTTGCCATGAAGTGATGGGACCAGAATCCATGATCTTAGTTTTCTGAATGTTGAGATTTAAGCCAACTTTTTCAATCTCTTTTTTCACTTTCATCAAGAGGCTTTTTAGTTCGTCTTCACTTATGTATAAAGAGAGAGAGTTGCCTTTTTTTTTTTTTTAATTTTAGACCTAACAAGAAATAATTATGCCAAAGTATCTCATTTTGGTAAGAAAATTACTGGCTCAGGAAATAGGCACTTAAGAAGGATGTTGTCTTAGATGCTGACTTATTAAAACAAAAAGGAACAATGGGATTTTGGCAATTTCTTGTGGGTGAACCCACTGATACTACCCTGGAGCAATAGTATCATGGAGGTCTTCCCAGTCTCTGGTGTTGGATCATGTTGTCATGTTGCCTAGTTTTAAGATTATGAATGTATAGAGGTTATAACCTGTGGTTGTGAATGCAGAGCCAGAATTCATGGAGATATATGCTTTGGACTGAATGTATGTGTCCCTCCAAAATTCATATACTGATGCCACAATCTCCAGTGTGATGGTATTTGGAGATGTGGTCCTTGGGAAGTAATTAGTTATGACAGTGGAACCCTCCTGGTGGGATTAGTGCTCCTAAATGAAGAGACAGGGGAGGGCTTGCTTCCCTCCATCTTTCCATCATGTGGGGATAAAAAGAGAAGATGGTTATCTTCAAAGCAGAAAGAGTACTCTTACCAGACATTGATCTGCCAGAACCTTGATCTTGGACTTCTTGACCACAGAACTGTGAGAAAGAAGTGTTTCTTGTTTAAGTGACTCAGTCTGTGGTCTTAGAGTAGGCTGCTGCTGATGCTGCTAAGTCACTTCAGTCGTGTCCGACTGTGTGCGACCCATAGACAGCAGCCCACCAGGCTCCCCCGTCCCTGGGATTCTCCAGGCAAGAACACTGGAGTGGGTTGCCATTTCCTTCTCCAATGCATGAAAGTGAGAAGTGAAAGTGAAGTCGCTCAGTCGTGTCCGACTCAGCGACCCCATGGACCGCAGCCCACCAGGCTCCTCCGTCCATGGGATTTTCCAGGCAAGAATACTGGAGTGGGGTGCCATCGCCTTCTCCTGAGTAGGCTGACCTGACTGAAATATATGGCAAGATCTGAATTACCCACAGGAAGAGACGCTAATCAATCCCCCAACAGAGACTTCTTTGAGGAGAAGACCTCTACTTAATAACAAAAGTAAAACACTGGTGCCAATATCAGCTCCGTCAACACATCCTTGGGAAGACGGGCCACATGGGAGTGCCCGAAGCCTTCTCAATACAGTGGCCCCTCCTGATACGTGGTGTCACTTTCTGTGATTTCAGATACCTGTGGTTAACCATGGTGCAAAAATATTAAATGGAAGGTTCCAGGCATAAGCAACTCATAAGTTTTAAATTGTACACTGTTCTTAGAAGCCTGATAAAATCGCCTGCCTTTCTGCCCTATTCTGCCCTATTCTGCCCAGGACCTAATCATCCTTTTGTGCATGCTATATTTGCTATCTTATCAGATTGACTCACAGCATCACAGTGCTTGTATTCAAATAACCCTTATTTTACTTAATAATGTCCCCAAAGTACAGAAGTAGTGACACTGGCAATCTGTATATTCTCTTCCTGTGCCTAATGTATAAACTTTATCATAGGTATATGTGTATATGGAAAAGCCATAGGATTCGGTACTATTTGTGGTTTCAGGAATCCATTGGAGGTCTTGGAACAAATGTATTCCCCATGGATATGGAGGGGCAGGGCAATGTATTCTCATTTAAGAGGTTGGGAACGGTCTCTCTGTCAACCATGGTTTAGGGATTAAGAAGAAACAGTCATGAGTTACATATTCTCTGTCTAGGACCACTGTGAGCTTTACCAAAGCTATTTCATTCTATCCAAACTATTCTGTCTCAAACTGACATGGTTAGTAGGGTTATTCAAGTTTACAGCCTAACAAAACAAAAAAACAAAAAAACTGAGAGTCCCAGAGATTTTACATAATTTTTCCAAGATATCAAAGTGGAAGAGCCAAGATTCAAAACCATAGTTTTCAAAAATCTGTCTTATTGTCTTCATTCATCTCCACAGTCACCAGCTTCCCTCTCTAGTTTCAGTTCTATCTTTAATAAGAGCTAGCAATGTCTGTCTACTTCTGCTTTATTGACTACGCCAAAGCCTTTGACTGTGTAGATCACAACAAACTGTGGAAAATTCTTAAAGAGATGGGAATACCAAACCACCTGACCTGCCTCCTGAGAAATCTGTACGCAGGTCAAGAAGCAACAGTTAGAACTGAACATGGAACAACAGACTGGTTCCAAATAGGGAAAGGAGTTCATCAAGACTGTATATTGTCACCCTGCTTATTTAACTTATATGCAGAGTACATCATGAGAAATGCTGGACTGGATGAAGGACAAAGTGGAATCAAGATTGTTGGGAGAAATATCAATAACCTCACATATGCAGATGACACCACCCTTATGGCAGAAAGTGAAGAGGAACTAAAAAGCCTCTTGGTGAAAGTGAAAGAGGAGAGTGAAAAAGTTGGCTTAAAGCTCAGCATTCAGAAAACTAAAATCATGGCATCTGGTCCCATTACTTCATGGCAAATAAATGTGGAAACAGTGGAAACAGTGAGAGACTATTTTGGGGTGGGTTCCAAAATCAATGCAGATGGTGACTGCAGCCATTAAATTAAAGACAGTTGCTCCTTGGAACAAAAGTTATGACCAACCTAGATAGCATATTAAAAAGCAGAGACATTACTTTGCCAACAAAGTCCGTCTAGTCAAGGCTATGGTTTTTCCAGTGGTCATGTGTGGATGTGAGAGTTGGACTATAAAGAAAGCTGAGCACTGAATAATTGATGCTTTTGAACTGTGGTGTTGGAGAAGACTCTTGAGAGTCCCTTGGACTGCAAGGAGATCCAACCAGTCCATCCGAAAGGAGACCAGTCCTGGGTGTTCATTGGAAGGACTGATGCTGGAGCTGAAACTGCAATACTTTGGCCACCTCATGTGAAGAGCTGACTCACTTGAAAAGACCCTGATGCTGGGAAAGATTGAAGATGGGAAGAGAAGGGAATGACAGGATGAGATGGTTGGATGGCATTGCCAACTCAATGGACATGAGTTTGAATAAACTCTGGGAGTTGGTGATGGACAGGGAGGCCTGGCATGTTGCAGTCCATGGGGTTGCAAAGAGTTGGACATGACTGAGCGACTGAACTGAACTGAATAATGTATGTGTTAGCTAAGTGCTTAGTTTTAAGTGCTTTCTATTCATCAGACCTTCCAACAATCCAACAGGCTCTGTCATTCTCTTCATTTTACAGGTCACACTTTGTGTGTGGTAGACAGCCGTGCAGCCTGTTCTGTGCTCTTAACCATTTACGTTAGTACCAGTATATGTTATACTATTTATTTTACTTATTTAATTTTTTGTTGATTTATTCCACTCTGACTATACTCTTAACTCCATAAGAATAGATTCTCATCTCTCTTTTCTTTGATTCACTGCCTTTTTCCAGAGCCTAGTATATTGAGGACTCTTAATATTTATTGAATAAGTTGCGCTGATTCTTTTTTGGGCATATAGGGAAACTGACACTGAAGATGTGAGCTCTCAAGAGTTTGGCCCCAAATAGCTCAACTTAGTGTGTCAAGGAATGAGGCATTTCCCAATTTTGTATGAAATAATTCAGTTGTTTCCTGGCTAACAATACAGGACAATTTCTGGTTAAGAAAGCTCTGTTGCTCATCCTCTAAGGATTACCCATTCTGGTCCAAGCATCTAATTAAAAGAGTCATAACACCTCTGATTGCAGATTTTTGTGGGACTCCTCTAGATCTGTGCTCATGGAGGTCTCAGATACAAAGTAACACACTGTGAAGAATACAACAACTTAAAATTAAATTGGACTTGACTACTCAGACGTTTGTGACCTAGGTGATGCTTCTTAAGATTTCTAAGCTTTTGTTTTGTGCTCTTTAAGTCAGGCTTGAAAATATTGAGCTCACAATAGTTAGACCATAATGTGGTCCATAAGAAAAATGCAAGTTTATTCATGCTCTGGAATTTGGAGGTGGTTTTAGTTCTTTTAACTCAGAGTCTACCTACTGTTGAAAGTTAGAGTTGGAACAACACAATTCTTTGGTGTATTTTGACAATAGAAAGCTGCTTAGATGTTAGGTCTTCAGCTTAATTATGATTGTTCCATATCTTCATCCCTGAAGATAAAGTTATTAGGGTGAAGGTCAAGTTCATCTGACTAAGTATAAAGTCATCATTTCTAAGAGTCGGAACAACTATATAGTAAAGTTGGGGATAAAACACAATCACTAGTGTTTGAAAGGGAGGCCAGCTTTAGAAAAGTGGAAAATATTTTCAAAATAAATGTTGGTTCTTGTCTGACACCTTGTCAAGCTGATCAGTGAAATGACATATCTAGATCAGTGATTCTCAGCATCTTTAAAAAATATATGACCTCCTTCTTGGAGACTTTAAAAATATTTTTCCATAATCATAATCATCTTATGAAAGTATAATACCACAGATATGTACCTGTGTATTAATTTCCTAGTCCTCCATAACAGATTACCACAAGCTGTGTAGCTGAAAGCAACAGAAACTTATTGTCTCATAATTCTAGAGGCTAGAAGTCTGATACTAATGTGCTGGCAGTATCTTATAGTTTTCTGCATATGGATCATTTGTCTCTTTAGGTAGGCTTAGTCCTAGGTATATTATTATTTTTGTTGAAACAGTGAATAGGATTGTTTCCTTAATTTTTCTTTTGGATTTTTCATTGTAAGTTTATCCCACGTACATCACTGTTCACTGCAGCACAATTTACAAATAGCCAGGACATGAATGCAACCTAGATGTCCACCAATAGATGAAAGGAAAGAAGTTGTGGTACGTACATGCAATGGAATATTACTCACCCATAAAAGGGAGCACATTTGAGTCGGTTATAGTGAGGTGGATGAACCTAGAGCCTTTATACAGAGTGAGATAAGAAAGAGAAAAATGAATATCATATGATAAAACATATATATGACATCAAGGAAAACGGTACTGATGAACCTATTTGAGGAAAGGAATGGAGACACAGATGTAGAAACGGACTTGTGGACACAACAAGGGAAGGAGAGGGTAGGACGAATTGAGAAAGTAGGATTAACATATACCATGTGTAAAATAGATAGCCAGTGGGAAACTTCTAACATAGGGAATCCAGCCTGGGTGCTTTGAGATAATCTACAGGGGCAGGATGAAGGTAGGTGGGAGGAAGGCTCAAAAGGGAGGGTGTTTATATATATATGTAAATATACATGTATATTGGCTTCCCTGGTGGCTCAGAGGGTAAAGCATCTGCCTGGAATGTGGGAGACCTGGGTTTGATCCTTGGGTTGGGAAGATCCCCTGGAGAAGGAAATGGCAACCCACTCCAGTACTCTTGCCTGGAGAATTCCATGGAGGGAGGAGCCTGGTAGGCTACAGTCCATGGGGTCGCAAAGAGTCAGACACGACTGAGCAACTTCACTTCTACTTTCATAGTTATGACTAATTACTGATATCATATAGCAAAAACCAGCACAGCATTGTAAAGCAATTATCCTCCAGTTAAAAACAAATTAACTGAGAAAAAGATGCTGTCAGCTCATGCTTTCTCTAAAGACTGTAGCAAGGACCCTTCCTTACTTCTTTCTTCTTTACCCTTGTTACTGACAACCTTACTTCTTTGGCTGGTAGAAGCAACCCTCCAATCATGTAGCACTTTCCTGTGTATCTTTCCAGTGAAACCTCTGTGCACATCTCTGTGGCCAGGCTTCCCTCTTCTGATAAAGACACCAGTCATTGGATTAGGACCCACTCCAAATCCAGTGTGACCCAATCTTCACTTGATTATACCTGCAAAGGCACTGTTTTCAGATAAGTCACATTCTTGGCTTCTGGGTAGACATCAATTTTTGGAGACAATTCAACTTAGAACAATCTGTTTCTGTACTTTATCTGGGCTTTGTACAGTGAGTAAGATTTTTTTGCAATCTCCTGCCAAGATCTAATTTACAATTCCTTGGGGGTGACAATTGTATGCTTTAAGACAAGGGTAAACAAAGTATGTTTTGAGGGTCAAATCTAGCCTATCACTTGTGTGTGTGTGTGTGTGTGTGCTAAATCATGTCTGATTCTTTCACAACCCCATGGACAGTAGCCCACCAGGCTCTTCTGTCCATGGAATTTTCCAAGCAAGAATACTGGAGTAGTTGCCATTTCCTTCTCCAGGGAATCTTCCCAACTCAGGGATCAAATCCATGTCTCCTGCATTGGTAGGTGGATTCTTTACCACTGCACCACCTGGGAAGCCCAGACTATCACTTATTTTTATAAATAGTTTTATTGGCACATAATAATGCCCTTTCATCTAGCTGTTTCTGGGCTGTATCTGCAGGGCTGAATAGTTGTTGCAGAGACTGTCTTGCCCACAAAACCTGAAATATTTATCATCTGGCCCTTCACAGAAAAGATTGGTCATGCTCAGCTTTATAACACCAGGACTGAGATTCAGATGCAGAGAAGTATTTTAGTTCACAGAGTGACAAGTTATCAAACACTATCTTGGCTTTATGATTTCATAATATCAATAGGACCCAGGGTGTTTTCCTTCAGGGGGTGTTCACTGCAGTGGAACAAAGGAGAGTCAGCAGAGGTCAAGCTAATTCCAGGAGGCTATTTAGATGGAAGGGTGCTTTTAGATATTGTGAGCTTAGATAGAATTGATCAGGTCAAGGGTTTTAAATATTATCAGGACAAGCAGTCCAGTACCACAGAGCAGGGAGACTGCATATTAAATCTGGATACTTTCTTAGAAAAGAAATGAGAAAACTTCAGTTAAAAAAAAAAAAAACAGGCAGAACCCATGAATCAAAGGTAAGCTGGTATTAATAAAATAATTGCTTTAAAATGTACCAATAGCTAACATTTATATGGAATTTTTTTCTTGCTTGGCATTATTCCAAAAACTCTGAACATATACACTCAACTCCTCAGAGCTGAATATTAACATAATAATAATATTAAAAGTTATATCAGCAAAAGGATTTAACATTTATTAACCATCTGTTCTGTAACAAAACGGAACTTCATAAATCACCCCTCAAGATAGGCAGTTTATTTCCAATATACAAATGTGTAAACTGATGTGTAGAAAAGTTCCTTGCATGAAATCAGAGGTATACTTAGTATATGGAAAGGGCAAGACTTGAACCAGGTTTGTTTAGCGCTAAAGTGTGTTTTGGTCTGCATTTCTTCAGATGCATACCAGGAGCATAGGTAGACAACTAGAATCCAAAGACCAAGAAGGCAATAAAAGTAGGATAGATGGGCAAAAAGAACACCAAAAAGAAAAAAAAAAAAAAAAAAACTGGTTTCTTTCCCTAGAACAAGAAACTTTTTTTTTTTCCCCTCTTGCTATGACCTTCCATGTTCAGCTTGGGCTTCCAAACACTCGTAAGTTTCTGCTCGTACATACTGATGTGCCTGCTCAGGCGTTCAGCTGTGTCTGACTGTTTGTGACCCCATGGACCATAGTCCACCAGGCTCCTCTGTCCATGGAGTTCTCCAGGGAAGAATACTGGAGTGTGTTGCCATTTCCTTCTCTAGTATATACTGAAAAATTCAAATTAAAATGACAGATAAAAAAGCTTCATGATGATACTTGAGTAGTTACAAATTTATTCACTTCTGATTAAATGGAATCTACTGATAAGATTTCAGACTGATAAGAATTTTAACTGAAAGAGATACTCAACTCTGCCTCACTCTCCCAGTCTTATCAGAGAAGAAATAGAGCATTAGTCAGTTCAGTTCAGTCACTCAGTCCTGTCTGACTCTTTGTGACCCCATGAATCGCAGCACGCCAGGCCTCCCTGTTCATCACCATCTCTCGGAGTTCACTCAGACTCACAACCATTGAGTCCGTGATGCCATCCAGCCATCTCATCCTCGGTCGTCCCCTTCTCCTCCTGCCCCCAATCCCTCCCAGCA
>SJYT01030038.1:12309-47387 GCA_006410635.1 Cephalophus harveyi | reverse complement strand
GCGGTAAGGAGATACCCTTCGTCCAAGGTAAGGAGCAGCGGCTGTGCTTTGCTGAAGCAGCCGTGAAGAGATACCCCACACCCAAGGTAAGAGAAACCCAAGTAAGATGGTAGGTGTTGCAAGAGGGCATCAGAGGGCAGACATACTGAAACCATACTCACAGAAAACTAGTCAGTCTGATCACACTAGGACCACAGCCTTGTCTAACAATAGAGCATTAGTGTTCCATTCAATTTATTTAGCGCTGTGCCTGGTGTCTGATACTGCTCTTCCCTGTTAGACACAAGCCAGGAAAATGCGGTCTTCTGCTAGGCTAATTCACAGGGGATGGCAGAATGGGAAGTACAATGTCCTTACCTGTGTCTGATAAGAATGCTTACTTTATATTATTTTTGCGAGTATGCAAGAGTCAGACACAACTAAAATGGCTTAGTACGCTCACACATATGTGCTAAGTCATGTCTCTGTGCAACCCTATAGACTATAGCCCGCCGGACTCCTCTGTCCATGAGATTCTCCAGGCAACAGTACTGGAGTGGGTTGCCATGCCCTCCTTCAGGGGTCTTTGTGACTCAGGGATTGAACCACGACTCTTATGTCTCCCGCATTGGCAGGTGGGTTCTTTACCCCTGTTTTAAGAGGTTTACATCAGATAATATATAAAACAATTTTGGAAGTGTACTTAGCCCAATAGTTTCTTAAAAGAAAGTTGCTATTTTTTTTTTTTTTTTAAGGAACAAGAGCTAACAAGATAAGCTGGGAAAGCATCTTGGTCTGAGAAACGAAAGGCAAGGGAGAGAACAATGATACCTGGAGACAATACAAGTGAAGCATTTCTACTGAGTCTTATTGTTCATAGTCTGAGCCAAAAATGACCATTTCTGAATGTTCTATGAGAACAAGTCTTCCTTTACTGTAATAGCTTCTGCTCTAGCAATCATAGAGAGAGTATAAAAACAGTGTGAAACCAAGGGAAACACACCTAACTTTCCAAAACAAGGAGAAATAGGAATTCATCTTTAGTTTTCTTCAAGGCATGTTCCTTCAAGTAGATTAATTGAGATGCCACAAATTACAGGTTTTCTATTTTTGAACACAGTTCAATTCAGTCTCTCAGTTGTGTCTGACTCTTGGTGACCCCATGGACTGCAGCACGTCAGGCTTCCATGTCCATCACCAACCCCTGGAGCTTACTCAAACTCATGTCCATTGAATCAGTGATGCCATCCAACCATCGCATCCTCTGTTGTCCCTTTCTCCTCTCAGCCTTCCATCTTTTTGGGCATGAGGGTCTTTTCCAATGAGTCAGTTTTTTGCATCAGGTGGACAAAGTATTGGAGTTTCAGCTTCAGCATCAGTCCTTCCAATGAATATTCAGGACTGATTTCCTTTAGCATGGGCTGGTTGAATCTCCTTGTGGTCCAAGGGAATCTCAAGAGTCTTCTCCAACACCAAGTTTAAAAGAATCAATTCTTCAATGCTCAGCTTTCTTTATAGTCCAACTCTCACACCCATACATAACTACTGGAAAAACCATAGCTTTGATTAGATGGACACTGTTGGCAAAGTAATATCTCTGCTTTTTAATATGCTGTCTAGTTTGGTCATAACTTTTCTTCCAAGGAGCAAGCGTCTTTTAATTTCATGGCTTGCAGTCACCATCTGTAGGATTTTAGGTGAAGGTGAAGGTGAAGTCGCTCAGTCGTGTCCGACTCTTTGTGACCCAGTGGACTGCAACCTACTAGGCTTCTCCGTCCATGGGATTCTCCAGGCAAGAATACTGGAGTGGATTGCCATTTCCTTCTACAGGGGATCTTCCCGACCCAGGGATCGAACCCGGGTTTTCCACACTGGAGGCAGATGCTTTAACCTCTGAGCCACCAGGGGAAGCCCATTGTAGCCCATTGTGGAGCCCCCCCCCCAAAATAAAATGTCTCACTTTTTCCATTGTTACCCCATCTATTTGCCAAGAAGTGATGGGACTGGATGCCATGATCTTAGATTTCTGAATGTTGAGTTTTAAGCCAACTTTTTCACTCTCCTCTTTCACTTTCATCAAGAGGCTCTATAGTTCTTCTTTGCTTTCTGCCATAAGGGTGATGTAATCTGCATATCTAAGGTTATTGATATTTCTCCTGGCAATCTTGATTCCAGATTTGCTTCATACAGCCCATCATTTCTCATGATGTACTCTGTATATAAGTTAAACAAGCAGGGTGACAGTATACAGATTTATATACTCCTTTCCCAATTTGGAACCAGTCTGTTATTCCATGTCCAGTTCTAATGTTGCTCCTCGATCTGCATACAGATTTCTCAGGATGCAGGTCAGGTGTTCTGCTATTCCCATCTCTTTCAGAATTTTCCACAATTTGTTGTGATCCACATAGTCAAAGGCTTTGGCATAGTCAATAAAGCAGTTCAGTTCAGTTGCTCAGTCCTGTTCGACTCTTTGTGACCCCATGAACTGCAGCACACCAGGACTCCCTGTCCATCACCAACTCCTGGAGTCTACCCAAATCCATGTCCATCGAGTTGGTGATGCCATCCAACCATCTCATCCACTGTTGTCCCCTTCTCCTCCTGCCCCCAATCTTTCCCAGCATCAGGGTCTTTTCAAATGAGTCAGCTCTTCGCATCAGGTGGCCAAAGTATTGGAGCTTCAGCTTCAATATCAGTCCTTCCAATAAACACCCAGGACTGATTTTCTTTAAGATGGACTGGTTGGATCTCTTTGCAGTCCAAGGGACTCTCAAGAGTCTTCTCCAGCACCACAGTTCAAATGCATCAATTCTTCGGTGCTCAGCTTTCTTCACAGTCCAACTCTCACATCTATACATGACCACTGGAAAAACCATAGCCTTGACTAGACAGACCTTTGTTGGCAAAGTAATGTCTCTGCTTTTTAATATGCTGTCTGGATTGGCCATAACTTTCCTTCCAAGGAGTAAGCATCTTTTAATTTCATGGCTGCAATCACCATCTGCAGTCATTTTGGAGCCCCCCAAAATAAAGTCTGACACTGTTTCCACTGTTTACCCATCTATTTGCCATGAAGTGAAGGATCAGATGCCACGATCTTAGTTTTCTGAATGCTGAGTTTTAAGCCAACTTTTTCACTCTCCTCTTTCACTTTCATCAAGAGCCTCTTTAGTTATTCACTTTCTGCCATAAGGGTGGTGTCATCTGCATATCTGAGGTTATTGATATTTCTTCCAGAAATCTTGATTCCAGCTTGTGCTTCCTCCAGCCCAGCATTTCTCATGATGTACTCTGCATATAAGTTAAATAAGCAGAAGTAGATGTTTTTCTGGAACTCTCTTGCTTTTTTGATGGTGATCCAAGAGATGTTGGCAATTTGATCTCTGGCTCCTCTGCCTTTTCTAAATCCAGCTTGAACATGTGGAAGTTCATGGTTCACGTACTGTTGAAGCCTGGCTTGGAGAATTTTGAGTACTACTTTGCTAGCATGTGAGATGAGTACAATTTTTCAGTAGTTTGAGCATTCTTTGACATTGCCTTTCTTTGGGATTGGAATGAAAACTGACCTTTTCCAGTCCTGTGGCCACTGCTGAGTGTTCCAAATCTGTTGGCATATTGAGTGCAGCACTTTCACAGTATCATCTTTCAGGATTTGAAATAGCTCAACTGAAATTCCATCACCTCCGTTAGCTTTGTTCATAGTGATACTTCCTAAGGCCCACTTGAGTTCGCATTCCAGGATGGCTGGCTCCAGATGAGTGATCACACCATTATAGTTATCTGGGTCATGAAGATCTTTTTTGTTTATTTCTCTGTGTATTCTTGCCACCTCTTCTTAATGTCTTCTGCTTCTGTTAGGTCCATACCATTTCTGTCCTTTATTGTGCCCATCTTTGCATGAAATGTTCTCTTGGTATCTCTAATTTTCTTGAAAAATCTCTAGTCTTCCCCATTCTGTTGTTTTCCTCTATTTCTTTGCACTGATCACTGAGGAAGGCTTTCTTACCTCTCCTCGCTATTCTTTGGAACTCTGCATTCAAATGGGTATATCTTTCCTTTTCTCCTTTGCCTTTTGCTTCTCTTCTTTTCACAGATATTTGTAAGACTTCCTCAGACAACTATTTTGCCTTTTGGCATTTCTTTTTTTTGGGGATGGTCTTGATCAGCGCCTCCTGTACAATGTCACAAACCTTTGTCCATAGTTCTTCAGGCACTCTATCAGATCTAATCCCTTGAATCTATTTGTCACTTCCACTGTTTAATCATAAGGGATTTGATTTAGGTCATACCTGAATGGTCTAGTGAGTTTCCCTACTTTCTTCCAATTTAAGTTTTTGAACTAGCCTTTGTCTAAAATGTATAGCTGGCATTAATGGCCCCTAGAGATGTTTGTGCCCTAGTGCCAAGTGAATATGTTATCCCACATGGCAAAAAGCATTTTGTAGATGTGGTGTGGTTAATAATCTTGAAAGATTGTTCTGATTACCACTTTGACTGGCTTGCCAGGCAGCTCAGTGGTAAAGAATCTGCCTGCCAATGCAGTAGATGCAGGACACCCAGTTTCAATCCCTGGGTTAGGAAGCCCTTTAGAGAAGTAAATGGCAACCCACTCCAGTAATTTTTCCTGGGAAATCCCAAGGACAGAGGAACCTGATGAACTACAATCCTTGGGGCTACAACCTATGAGATTGCAAAGAGTGAGACACGACTGAAGACACATATTGAAAACCCCACAAGGAAGATGGTTTTGCCAAACCTGACGTTAGCTAAGTGAAACCCATTTTACATATCTCTTCTCAAGGTTGCATGATAATGTGTGTGTTTTTTCAGCCCCTAAGTTTGTGGTAAGAAGCAGTAGGAAACTAACACAAGCATTCTACCCTATTCTGGGCTACATCAGTATATTTAGTGTCCTCAGCCTTTCTCACTGGCACTCAGAGGTCTCATGATTCTTATTCAAATATTTAAGACAGGTGGAAGATTTTTTTCACAACCCTGCATATAGTTTGTATGACTGAGCAGGAATTCAGTGTGTTACTTTTGAGCAGAGTTAATGTCTACTAAGGTTTGAATGGTCAAATTCTATGCCAGGGAGGCAGCCTCATGTACTACTTCATCTGAGTGTAATATATGGCAGACTTAGAAGCATGCATTGCTTGTAGAACTCACCCTGTAGGTCTGCCTCTATCTTTGATGTTTTGCATGGTTGTAAATACATTTCAGGATGCACAGGGCTATACACCTGCCTTCCTCTTCTAATACTTTGTGCTGAAAGTCATGGATGGAAAGGAAATAAAAAAGGCTGAAGTGGGTGAAGATGAGGGTGTAGAAAGGAGACATATTTCTGGCTGTTTCACAGTTTGTTTCTCACATCACGGAGATGGGCGGACATGGTATGGGAATTCTTGGATTTCTGTTTAGTGTAGCCACTATGCTCCAGAATTATGCCAAACAATAAAAGAAAGCCAGAGGCTTATTTAAGCCATTCCCCACCAGCCAGGATATTTATAGAAGCTGCTGTTGCTTTCGAATTCAATCCAGTCCCAATTAGCAGACATTCTTTCATATGCGACCATGAGGTCTCCCGTTAGCCTTTGTTCCTATCACTCTTGTACACTTTCATCCCTTAAAAAAAAAAAATGCACACTCTCATGGGAAGCTGAAGAGAGTTTATTTTATTGGTTATTATTCTATTGAATTTACTTTTTAAATCCAGAGAAAAACAAGATCCAAAAGGATACGTGTACCCCGGTGTTCATTGCAGAACTATTATTTACAATAGCCAAGACATGGAAGCAACCTAAATGTCTGTCAACAGAGGAAAGGATAAAGGTGATGTAGTACATATATGCAATGGAATATTACTCAGCCATTATAAATCCAGGGAAATTTTTTTTGTTTGTGGCAGACATTTATATGAAACAAGATCGGCTAAAAAGTAAATATTTGGAGCATTGTGTTTCCTCATGTCATTATACATCTCTACACATGTCATTATCCATGTATTTCCTCGTGTCATTCTACAAATTCTGCAGCTGTTATCACGTGGGGAAACTGTTATCCCATTCTTTGTTTGAAGCAGAGTGAAGTATATAGTGAGTTCATTTTGGACCACTTCCACAAGGTTTCATTTCTGCAGAAAAGTAATCTGTGTCATCCACACACTAGATTCTCAAGATTTCCTTGTCATGTCTGTGGTGCGCCTGCCCATTCCCTTCCGTTGCTCTATAACAGGCTTTCTCAATCCCGGTGCAGTTGGCATTTGAGAGAAATGGATAATTCCTCGTTATGAAGAGCTGAGCTGTCCTGTGCTTTGTAGAATAGTTCGCAGTCTCCTTGGCCTCTACCCACTCGTTGCCATTAGTAGTTGCTTAGCTGTCACAACCGAAAGTGTTTCCAGACACTGATGAATATCCCCTGAAAGGCAAAGCTATCACCAGGTGAAAAACACTGCTCTTTGACAGGATCAAAAGGAGATGATGGTTCTAGGTCCCGATTCCACTGTGAAACTGTCGTCTGCAAGCTACGTTCTAGTCACAGAGAGAAAAGGCCTATGAGTGAAATAAGAAAACTTTATTAAACACCATAATGTCTTGGAAACCAAAAAAGATTTCCCTCAGAGTCTTAAAATGCTCAGCACATAGGGGAAGAGTCTACTGTCCTTTCACTTTGCCACAGAGCCTGAGAACTGGCAGTTCCAGTGGGCACAGTGGGCAGCAGAGGAGAGTTGTCAGAGCAGCAGAAGGCAGGGATGGACAGGGAAGACCTTGGACCACTTACAGCAGTGGTCAGCAGCAGCGGTGAGTCGGGAGCCACAGAAGCAAGCCCTGACAGCGACACAATGACACAGCAATTAAGTGCAGACACGGAGACATAGGTAGCCAAACTGCACGTCTACGGCAGTGTTAGAAGTAACACTGGTTGGCCAGATCTTACAGTGAGCAAAGTGAGCTGTGTTTCCAAGCTAACCTTAGATCAGAAGAGTGATTTATAGGAGAGGCAGTGCACACTGATAGTAAGGACAGGTGGTTCTGCTCTGAAATAGTCCAGCAGTGTGGGAAGGGACAGGAACAGGTAGTGGATAAGTAGGAGAAATAAAATAGCAAGATGTGGGTTTTAAAATTCAAATAGGCTCCATTTGAATCCATAGGCTACTGAAAGGTAAGAAAAATAGTGTTATGGGCAAGTCAATGAATTGTCATTTTAAATGACTATGCTTAGACACCTTATGTATTACTAGTTTCAGTTCAGTTCAGTCGCTCAGTCGTGTCTGACTCTGCGACCCCATGAATCGCAGCACGCCAGGCCTCCCTGTTCATCACCATCTCTCAGAGTTCACTCAGACTCACATCCATCGAGTCAGTGATGCCATCCAGCCATCTCATCCTCTAGAAAAACCAGGAGGTTCTCCCCTGCAGGCGAGATTAGGCCCTTTTCTGCTGTGGCATCACGAGGGAAATCACGCCTTCCCACTTGAACCTCACAAGCATCCTTCCCAAACTTGCTGCAACTCAAGAAGTTCCTCAACATACCAGTCCCCACGTGGGAGGAACACGAAAGGTCTCGGCACACCTCAGGAAGAGCCTCATTTCCCCATCGTGAGCTCGAGATGAGGGTCTTTTTCCCTGTTTCGTTGGGAAAGGATTCCCAACGTTCCCGTCACATCTCAAGAGGTGGCGCTCTCAACAGGAAAGCCGAGGTCTCCAGAGGTCGTGCCAGCATACAAAAAGTCCCCCAGATGTCTCAGTCCAGTCCAGATGAATCTGATTTCCCTGCACTACTTCAAGTGTTACCTGCGTATCGCCTCACACCACGGTGGCTTGTGTCACAGGCCTGTGGCATCTCGAGGGAAAGACAAAGATCCCGGGGTCAAGTCGAGGGGAAGCCTGACACTGCAGCTACAGCTCCGGAGGAAAGAGGACATGCATGCAACAACAGGAGACGAGGCCTGACTGCCCTTGAGAGATTCTAGAGAATCCCCATGTTCCCTGCCAGCACTGGAGAGGAAACCTCAGGTTCCAGCTTTGGCTCCAGACGGGGACTTAGGACACGACACCGACTGGAGAGGAATCCCGAGGAGCCCCTCTCAACTCGCACGGAGACTGGCCTTTCCTAAGGCCACGCAAGAGGGTCCCTGAGGTCCCTGTCATAACTCGAAAGGGACCTGCCGCACCTCGAGAAAAACCAGGAGGTTCCCCCTCCAGGCGAGATGAGGCCGTTTTCTGCTGCAGCATCCCAAGAGAAAACCGGCCTTTGCTCCTCAACCTCAAAGGGTCCTTCACATACTTACTACAACCCAAGAAGTTCCCCGACATAACCATCTCCACGCAAGAGGAATCCTGAGGTTCCCAGCACAACTCAAGACGAGCCCCCTTTGCCCCTCCTCTGCTCCCGATGAGGGATCCTTTCCCTACTTCGACAGGAAAGTATTTTGGCATCCACGTCCCACAGCAAGAGGGCATGCTTTCAACAGGAAAGTCGAGAGGAATTCCAGGGGTCGTGCCACCGTTCCAAAAGACCCCAAATGTCTCAGTCCACTCCAGATGAACCTGATTTCGCTGCACTGCCTCGAAGGTCATCCTGTGAATCGAATCACACCACGGTGGCATCTGCGACAGCCCTGTGGTACCTCGAGGGAAAGCCACAGATGCCTGTTTCAACTCGTGCGGAAGCCTGACACTGCTGCTAGAGCTTGGGAGGAAAATGGACGTGCATGTCTCCTATTGAGAAGAGTCCTGACTCTCCTGTGAAGACTCCAGAGGAACCCCAAGATCCATGTCAGCACTGGAGAGGAAAACTCAGGTTCTGGCTGTAGTTCCAGACTAGCACCTATGACCCAACACTGACTGGACAAGTATCCCGAGGGGCCCCTCCAAACTCGTATGGAGACTGGCCTTTCCTGAGGCCATGCCAGCGCGTCCCTGACGTCCCCATCGTAACTTGACAGGGACCTGGCGCAACTCCAGAAAAACCAGGAGGTTCTCCCCTGCATGAGAGATGAGGCCCTTTTCTGCTGTGGCATCACGAGGGAAATCATGCCTTCCCACTTGAACCTCGCAAGCATCCTTCCCACCCTTGCTGCAACTCAAGAAGTTCCCCGACATACCAGTCCCCATGCGGGAGGAACACTAAGGGTCCCGGCACACCTCAGGAGGAGTCCCATTTCCCCATCGTGAGCTCGAGATGCGGGTCTTTTTCCCTGCTCTTTCGGGAAAGGATTCCCGACATTCCTGTCGCATCCCAAGAGGTGGTGCTTTCAACAGGAAAGGCGATACCTCCAGGGGTCGTGCCAACATACTAAAAGTCCCCCGATGTCTCAGTCCACTCCAGATGAACCTGATTTCCCTGCACTACTCGAGTGTCACCTGCGTGAATCCTCACACCATGGTGTCTCGTGCCACAGGCCTGTGGTATCTCGATGGAAAGACAGAGATCCCGGGTCAAGACGAGGGGAAGCCTGACACTGCAGTTACAGCTCGGGAGGAAAGCGGATGTGCATGCAACCACAGGAGACGAGGCCTGACTGCCCTTGAGAGACTCCAGAGAAACCCCAAGTTCCATGCCAGCACTGGAGAGGAAACCTCAGATTCCAGCTTCGGCGCCAGATGGGGAGTTAGGACCCGGCAACAACTGGAGAGGAATCCCGAGGAACCCCTCTCAACTCGCACGGAGACTGGCCTTTCCTGAGGCCACACGAGAGGGTCCCTGAGGTCCTTGTCGTAATCCCAGAGGTTCTGCCACAACTCGAGGAAAACCCAGAAGTTCTACCCTCCAGGCGAGATGAGGCCATTATCTGCTGCAATATCCCCAGAGAAAGCCGGCTTTCACTCCTGAACTGCAAAGGGTCCTTCACAGCTTGGCTACAACTCAAGAAGATCCCCGACATAACTGGCTCTACTCGAGAGGAACACTGAGGGTCCCAGCACAAATCAAGAGGAGCCCCCTTTCCCTCTCCTCCACTCCCAATGAGGGATCCTTTCCCTGCTTCGACAGGGGAGGATTCTGGTGTTCCCGTCACATAGCAAGAGGGCGTGCTCTCAACAGGAATGTGGAGAGGAATTCCAGGGGTCATGCCACCATTCCAAAAGACCCCCAAATGTCTCAGTCCACTCCAGATGAACATGATTTCCCTGCACTGCCTCGAAGGTCACCCTGAGCATCGAATCACACCACCATGGCATCTGCGACAGCCCTGTGGCACCTTGAGGGAAAGCCACAGTTCCCTGGGTGAACTTGTCGGAAGCCTGACACTGCTGCTAAAGCTTGAGAAGAAAACGGACATGTATGGCTCCACTTGAGAAGAGTGCTGACTCTCCTGTGGAGACTCCTGAGGAACCCCAAGATCCATGTCAGCACTGGAGAAGAAACCTCAGGTTCTGGCTGCAGTTCCAGATGAGTACCTAGGACCTGACACTGACTGGACAGGAATCCCGAGGGGCCCCTTGCAACTTGTATGGAGACTGGTCTTTCCTAAGAACACGCAGCGGGTCCCTGAGGTCCCAGTCGTAACTCGAGAGGGACCTAGCACAACTTGAGAAAAACCAGGAGGTTCTACCCTGCAGGCGAGATGAGGCCCTTTTCTGCTGTGGCATCACAAAAGAAATCACACCTTCCCACTTAAATCTCACAAGCGTCCTTCCCACCCTTGCTGAAACTCAAGAAGTTCCCCGACATACCAGTCCCCACACGAGTGGAACTCGAAGGGTCCCGGCACACCTGAGGAGGAGCCTCGTTTCCCCATCGTGAGTTCCAGATGACGGTCTTTTTCCCTGTTTCCTCGGGAAAGGATTCCCGCCATTCCCATCACATCTCAAGAGGTGATGCTCCCAACAGGAAAGCCGAGATCTCCAGAGGTCATGCCAACATACTAAAAATTGTCCACATGTCTCAGTCCAGTCCAGATGAACCTGATTTCCCTGCACTACCTCGAGTGTCACCTGCACATCGCCTCACACCATGGTGGCTTGTGCCACAAACCTGTGGCATCTCGAGGGAAAAACAGAGATCCTGGGGTCAAGTCGAGGGGAAGCCTGACACTGCAGGTACAGCTCGGGAGGAAAGTGAAAGTGCATGCAACCAGAGGAGATGAGGCCTGACTCCCCTTGAGAGACTCCAGAGAAACCCCAGTTCCATGCCAGCACTGGAGAGAAATCCTCAGGTTCCAGTTTCGGATCCAGATGAGGACTGAGGACCTGGCACCGACTGGACAGGAATACCGAGGAGCCCCTCACAACTCACACGGAGACTGGCCTTTCCTGAGGTCACGTGAGAGGGTCCCTGAGGTCCCCATCGTAACTCAAGTGGGACCTGCCACAACTCAATAAAAGGCAGGAAGTTCTCTCCTCCAGGCGAGATGAGGCCGTTTTCTGCTGCGGCATCCCAAGAGAAAACAGGCCTTCCCTCNGGCCTTTCCTGAGGTCACGTGAGAGGGTCCCTGAGGTCCCCGTCGTAACACAAGTGGGACCTGCCACAACTCGATAAAAGGCAGGAGGTTCTCCCCTCCAGGCGAGATGAGGCCGTTTTCTGCTGCGGCATCCCAAGAGAAAACAGGCCTTCCCTCCTGAACCTCAAAGTGTCCTTCACAGCCCTGCTACAACTCAAGACGTTCCCCGACATAAACGTCTCCACTCGAGAGGAACCCTGAGGTTCCCACCACAACTCAAGAGGAGCAAACTTTCGCCCTCCTCCTCTCCCAATGAGGGATTCTTTCCCTGCTTCAGCAGGAAAGAATTATAGGAGTCCCGTTTCCCCATCGTGAGCTCCAGATGAGGGTCTTTTCCCCTGCTTCTTCGGGAAAGGATTCCCGACATTCCCGTCACATCTCAAGAGGTGGCGCTCTCAACAGGAAAGGCAATACCTCCAGGGGTCATGCCAACATACTAAAAGTCCCCCAGATGTCTCAGTCCACTCCAGATGAACCTGATTTCCCTGCACTACTCGAGTGTCACATGTGTATCTCCTCACACCATGGTGTCTCGTGCCACAGGCCTGTGGTATCTCGATGGAAAGACAGAGATCCCGGGTCAAGTCGAGGGGAAGCCTGACACTGCAGCTACAGCTCGGGAGGAAAGCGGACATGCATGCAACCACAGGAGACGAGGCCTGACTGCCCTTGAGAGATTCCAGAGAATCCCCATGTTCCCTGCCAGCACTGGAGAGGAAACCTCAGATTCCAGCTTCGGCGCCAGACGGGGAGTTAGGACCCGGCAACAACTGGAGAGGAATCCCGAGGAGCCCCTCTCAACTCGCAAGGAGTCTGGCCTTTCCTGAGGCCACGCGAGAGGGTCCCTGATGTCCTTGTCGTAATCCCAGAGGTTCTGCCACAATTCGAGGAAAACCAGGAAGTTCTCCCCTCCAGGCGAGATGAGGCCATTATCTGCTGCGATATCCCCAGAGAAAACCGGCCTTCACTCCTGAACCTCAAAGGGTCCTTCACAGCTTGGCTACAACTCAAGAAGTTCCCCAACATAACCGGCTCCACTCAAGAGGAACACTGAGGGTCCCACCACAACTCAAGAGGAGCCCCCTTTCCCTCTCCTCCACTCCCAATGAGGGATCCTTTCCCTGCTTCGACAGGAGAGGATTCTGGTGTTCCCGTCGCACAGCAAGTGGGTGTGCTCTCAACAGGAACGTGGAGAGGAATTCCAGGGTTCATGCCACCATTCCAAAAGACCCCCAAATGTCTCAGTCCACTCTAGATGAACCTGATTTCCCTGCACTGCCTCGAAGGTCACCCTGGGCATCGAATCACACCACCATGGCATCTGTGACAACCCTGTGGCACCTTGAGGGAAAGCCACAGTTCCCTGGGTGAACTTGTCGGAAGCCTGACACTGCTGCTACAGCTTGAGAGGAAAACGAACGTGTATGTCTCCACTTGAGAAGAGACCTGCCTCTTCTCTGGAGACTCCAGAGGAACCCCAAGATCCATATCAGCACTGGAGAGGAAACCTCAGGTTCTGGCTGCAGTTCCAGACGAGTACCTAGGACCCAACACTGACTGGACAGGAATCGCAAGGGGCCCCTCACAACTTGTATGGAGACTGGTCTTTCCTGAGGCCATGCCAGCAGGTCCCTGAGGTCCCCGTCGAAACTCCAGAGTGACCTGCCGCAACTTGAGAAAAACCAGGAGGTTGTCCCCTGCAGGCGAAATGAGGCCTTTTTCTGCTGTGGCATCACGAGGGAAATCACGCCTTCCCACTTGAACCTCACAAGCATCCTTCCCACCCTTGCTGCAACTCAAGAAGTTCTCTGACATACCAGTCCCCACTCAGGAGGAACATGAAGCATCCTGGCACTTGTCAGGAGGATCCTCGTTTCCCCATCGTGAGCTTGAGATTAGGGTCTTTTTCCCTGCTTCGTCGGGAAAGGATTCCCCCCGTTCCAGTCACATCTATAGAGGTGATATTCTCACCAGGAAAGCTGAGTTCTCGAGAGGTTGTGCCAACATACAAAAAGTCCCCCAGATGTCTCAGTCCACTCCAGATGAACCTGATTTCCCTGCACTACCTCGAGTGTTACCTGCGTATCACCTCACACCACGGTGGCTCGTGCCACAGGTCTGTGGCATCTCGAGGGAAAGACAGAGATCCTGGGGTCAAGTCTAGGGGAAGCCTGACACTGCAGCTACAGCTCGGGAGGAAAGTGGATGTGCATGCAAACACAGGAGACGAGACCTGACTGCCCTTGAGAGATTCCAGAGAATCCCCATGTTCCCTGCCAGCACTGGAGAGGAAACCTCAGTTTCCAGCTTGGGCTCCAGACGGGGACTTAGGACCCGGCACCAACTGGAGAGAAATCCTGAGGAGCCCCTCTCAACTCACATGGAGACTGGCCTTTCCCGAGGCCACGTGAGAGGATCCCTGAGGTCTCCATCATAACTCGAGAGGGACCTGCCGCAACTCGAGAAAAAAACAGGATGTTCCTCCTCCAGGCGAGATGAGGCCGTTTTCTGCTGCGGCATCCCAAGAGAAAACCGGCCTTTGCTTCTGAACCTCAAAGGGTCCTTCACAGCCTTGCTACAACCCAAGAAGTTCCCTGACATAACCATCTCCACTCGAGAGGAACACTGAGGGTCCCACCACAATATAACGTTTAGCCCCCTTTCCCCCTCCTCCGCTTTTGATGAGCGATCCTTTCCTGCTTCGACAGGAAAGGATTCTGGCGTTCCCTTCACACAGCAAGAGGGCATGCTCTCAACATGAATGTCGAGAGGAATTCCAGGGGTCATGCCACCATTCCAAAAGACCCCAAATGACTCAGCCCACTCCAGATGAACCTGATTTCCCTGCACTGCCTTGAAGGACACCCTGAGCATCGAATCACACCACCATGGCATCTACGACAGCCCTGTGGCACCTAGAGGGAAAGCCACAGATCCCTGTGTCAACTAGTCAGAAAGCATGAAACTGCTGCTACAGCTTGGGAGGAAAACGGACGTGTATGTCTCCACTTGAGAAGAGTCCTGACTCTCCTGTGGAGACTCCAGAGGAACCCCAAGATCCATGTCAGCACTGGAGAGGAAATCTCAGTTTCTGGCTGCAGTTCCAGACGAGTACATAGGACACGACACTGACTGGACAGGAATCCCTAGGGGCCCCTCGCGACTTGTATGGAGACTGGTCTTTCCTGAGACCACGCAGCGGTTCCCTGAGGTCCCAGTCATAACTTGAGAGGGACCTAGCACAACTCGAGAAAAACAGGAGGTTCTACCCTTCAGGCGAGATGAAGCCCTTTTCTGCTGTGGCATCACAAGAGAAATCACACCTTCCCACTTGAATCTCACAAGCGTCCTTCCCACCCTTGCTGCAACTGAATAAGTTCCCCGACATACCAGTCCCGACGCGGGTGGAACTCGAAGGGTCCTGGCACACCTGAGGAAGAGCCTCTTTTCCCCATCGTGAGCTCCAGATGACGGTCTTTTTCCCTGTTTCCTCGGGAAAGGATTCCTGCCGTTCCCGTCACATCTCAAGAGGTGGTGCTCCCAACAGGAAAGCCAAGATCTCCAGAGGTCATGCCAACATACTAAAATTTGCCCACATGTCTCAGTCCAGTGCAGATGAACCTGATTTCCCTGCACTACCTCGAGTGTCACCTGCATATCGCCTCACACCATGGTGGCTCGTGCCACAAACCTGTGCCATCTCGAGGGAAAGACAGAGATCCCGGGGTCAAGTCGAGGGGAAGCCTGACACTGCAGGTACAGCTCGGGAGGAAAGCGAAAGTGCATGCAACCAGAGGAGACGAGGCCTGATTCCCCTTGAGAGACTCCAGAGAAACCCCAGTTCCATGCTATCACTGGAGAGAAATCCTCAGGTTCCAGTTTCGGATCCAGACAAGGACTGAGGACCCGGCACCGACTGGACAGGAATCCCGAGGAGCCCCTCACAACTCGCACGGAGACTGGCCTTTCCTGAGGTCACGTGAGAGGGTCCCTGAGGTCCCCGTCGTAACACAAGTGGGACCTGCCACAACTCGATAAAAGGCAGGAAGTTCTCCCCTCCAGGCGAGATGAGGCCGTTTTCTGCTGCGGCATCCCAAGAGAAAACAGGCCTTGCCTCCTGAATCTTGAAGGGTCCTTCACAGCCCTGCTACAACTCAAGACGTTCCCCGACATAAACATCTCCACTCGAGAGGAACACTGAGGTTCCCACCACAACTCAAGAGGAGCAACCTTTCGTCCTCTTCCCCTCCCAATGAGGGATTCTTTCCCTACTTCAGCAGGAAAGAATTCTGGCGTTCCCGTTGCACAGCAAGAGGGTGTGCTCTCAACGGAAATGTCAAGAGGAACTCCAGGTGTCATGCCACCATTCCAAAAGACCCCCAAATGTCTCAGTCCACTCTAGATGAACCTGGTTTCCGTGCACTGCCTCAAAGTTCACCCTAAGCATCGAATCACACCATGGTGGCATCTGTGACATCCCTGTCGCACCTCGAGTGAAAGCCACAGATTCCTGTGTCAACTCGTCGGGAAGCCTGACACTGCTGCTACAGCTTGGGAGGAAAACGGACATGTATGGCTCCAATTGAGAAGAGTCCTGACTCCTGTGGAGACACAAGAGGAACCCCAAGACCAATGTCAGCACTGAAGAGGAAACCTCAGGTTCTGGCTGCAGTTCTAGACGAGTACTTAGGACCCGACACTGACTGGACAGGAATCCCGAGGAGCCCCTCTCCACAACTCACGAGGAGCCCCCTTTCCCCCTCCTCCACTCCATATGAGGGTTCCTTTCCCTGCTTCGTCGGGAAAGGATTCTGGCGTTCCTGTTGCACCGTAAGAGGACGTGCTCTCAACAGGAAAGTCGAGAGGAACTCCAGGGGTTGTGCCACCATTCCAAAAGACCCCCAAACGTTTCAGTCCACTCCTAATGAACCTGATTTCCCTGACCAGCCTTGAAGGTCACCCCGAGCATTGAATCACACAACAGTGGCACGTGCGACAGCCCTGTGGCACTTCGAGGGAAAGCCACAGATCCCTGTGTCAACTCGTCGGGAAGCCTGACACTGCTGCTACAGCTTGGGAGGAAAACAGACGTGTATGTCTCCACTTGAGAAGAGTCCTGACTCTCCTGTGGAGACACAAGAGGAACCCCAAGACCAATGTCAGCACTGGAGAGGAAACCTCACGTTCTGGCTGCAGTTCTAGACGAGTACTTAGGACCCGACACTGACTGGACAGGAATCCCGAGTTTGACTGTGCTGTGGAGACTCCAGAGGAAACCCAAGATCCATGTCATCACTGGGGAGGAAAGCTCAGGTTCTGGCTGCAGTTCCAGATGAGGACCTAGGACCCAACACTGACTGGAGAGGAATCCCGAGGAGCCCCTTGCAACTCGCATGGAGACTGGTCTTTCCTGAGGCCACACAAGCGGGTCCCTGAGGTCCCCATCGTAACCTGATAGGGACCTGCCGCAACTCGAGAAAAACCAGGAGGTTCTCCCCTGCAGGTGAGATGAGGCCTTTTTCTGCTGCGGCATCTGGAGGGAAATCCTGCCTTCCCTCTTGAACCTAGCAAAGGTCCTTCCCACCCTTGCTGCAACTCAACAAGTTCCCTGACATACCCATCCACCTTCGGGAGGAACACCGACAGTCCCGGCACACCTCAGGAGGAGCCCTGTTTCCCCCTCATGAGCTCGAGATGAGGGTTCCTTTCCCTGCTTCGTCGAGAAAGGATTCCCGCAGTTCCCGTCACATCTCAAGTGGTGGCGCTCTCAACAGGAAAACCAAGAGCTCCAGGGATAGTGCCATCATACTAAAAGTCACCCAGATGTCTCAGTCTACTCCAGATGACCCTCATTTCCCTGCAATTCCTCTACTGTCACCTGCGTATCACCTCACACCACGTTGGCTAGTGCCACAGGTCTGTGGCATCTCAAGGGAAAGACGGAGTTCCCTGGGTCAACTCGATGGGAAGATTAACACTGCTGCTACAGCTCGGGAAAGTGGACGTGCATGAAACCACAGCAGACGATGCCTGACTCCCCTGGGGAGACTCTGGAGGAAAGTTAAGTTCCATGCCAGCACTGGAGAGGAAACCTCAGGTCCCAACTTCAGCTCCAGACAGAGACTTAGGACGCGGCACCAAATCGAGAGGAATCCCGAGGGGCCTCTCTCAACTCGCACGGAGACTGGTCTTTCCTGAGGCCACGCGAGTGGGTCCCTGATATCTCTGTTGTAACCCGAGAGGGACCTGCCGCAACTGGAGTAAAATCAAGAGGTTCTCCCCTCCAGGCGAAATGAGTCCGTTTTATGTTGCGGCATCCCGAGAGAAATCACGCCTTCACTCCTGCACCTCAAACGGTCCTTCACACTCTTGCTGCAACTCAAGAAGTTCCCCGATATATCCTTCTCCACTCGAGAGGAACACTGAGGGTCCCACCACAACTCAAGAGGGTACCCCTTTCCCCCTCCTCAGCTCCAGATGAGGATTCTTTCCCTGCTTCGTCGGGAAAGGATTCTGGCATTCCCATCGCAGAGCAAGAGGACGTGCTCTCAACAGGAAAGACCAGAGGAAACCCAGGGATCGTGCCACCATTGCAAAAGACCCCCAAATGTCTCAGTCCACTCCAGATGAACTTGATTTCCCTGCCCTGCCCTGAAGGTCACCCGTGTTTCGCCTCACACCACGGTGGCTCGTGCCACAGCCCTGTGGCATCTCAAGGGAAAGACAGAGATCCCTGTGCTAACTCGACGGGAAGCCTGACACTGCTGCTACAGCTTGGGAGGAAAACAGACGTGTATGTCTCCACTTGAGAAGAGTCCTGACTCTCCTGTGGAGACACAAGAGGAACCCCAAGACCAATGTCAGCACTGGAGAGGAAACCTCACGTTCTGGCTGCAGTTCTAGACGAGTACTTAGGACCCGACACTGACTGGACAGGAATCCCGAGGGGCCCCTCGCAACTCGTATGGAGATTGGTCTTTCCTGATGCCACGCCAGCGGGTCACTCAGGTCCCCATCGTAACTTGAGAGGGACCTGCCGCAACTCGAGGAATTTCCCCCCTGCAGGCAAGATGAGGCCCTTTTCTGCTGTGGCATAACGAGGGAAATCACGCCTTCCCACTTGAACCTCACATGCATACTTCCCACACTTGCTGCAACACAAGAAGTCCCCCGACATACCAGTCCCCACACGGGAGGAACACGAAGGGTCCCGGCACACCTCAGAGGAGTCTCGTTTCCCCATCATGAGCTCGAGATGAGGGTCTTTTTCCCTGCTTCGTTGGGAAAGGATTCCCGCCGTTCCCGTCAAATCTCAAGAGGTGGCGCTCTCAACAGGAAAGCCGAGATCTCCAGGGGTCGTGCCAACATACTAAAAGTCCCCCAGAAATCTCAGTCCACTCCAGATGAACTTGATTTCTCTGCACTACCTCGAGTGTCACCTGTGTATCGCCTCACACCAAGGTGGCTCGTGTCACAGGCCTGTGGCCTCATGAGGGAAATACAGAGAACCCGGAGTCAAGTTGAGGGGAAGCCTGACAATGCAGCTACAGCTCAGAAGGAAAGTGGACGTGCTTGCAAACACAGGAGACGAGGCCTGACTCCCCTTGGAGACTCCAGAGAAACCCCAAGTTCCATGCCAGCCCTTTAGAGGAAACCTCAGGTTCCAGCTTCGTCTCCAGATGGGGAATTAGGACCCGGCACTGACTGGAGAGGAATCCCGAGGAGCCCCTCTCAACTCGCACGGAGACTGGCCTTTCCTGAGGCCATGAGAGAGTATCTATGAGGTACCCGTCGTAACTCGAGAGGGACCTGCCACAACTCGAGAAAAACCAGGAGGTTCTCCCCTCCAGGCGAGATGAGGCCGTTTTCTGCTTCGGCATCCCAAGAGAAAACCGGTCTTCCCTCCTGAACCTCAAAGGATCCTTCACAGCCTTGCTACAACTCAAGAAATTCCCCGAAATAACCATTTTGACTCGAGAGGAACACTGAGGGTCCCAGGACAACTCAAGAGGAGCCCCCTTTCCCCCTCCTTCGCTCCCAATGAGGGATCTGTTCCCTGCTTCGACAGGAAAGGATTCTGGCGTTCCCGTCGCAGAGCAAGAGGGCGTGCTCTCAACAGGAATGTTGAGAGGAATTCCAGGGGTCATGCCACCATTCCAAAAGACCCCCAAATGTCTCAGTCCACTGAAAATGAACCTGATTTCCCTGCACTGCCTTGAAGGTCACCCTGATAATCGAATCACACTGCCATGGCATCTGCGACAGCCCTGTGGCACCTCGAGGGAAAGCCACAGTTCCCTGTGTGAACTCGTCGGAAGCCTGACACTGCTGCTACAGTTTGAGAGGAAAACGGACGTGTAGGTCTCCATTTGAGAAGAGTCCTGACTCTCCTGTGGAGACTCCAGAGGAACCCCAAGATCCATGTCAGCACTGGAGAGGAAACATCAGGTTCTGGGTGCAGTTCCAGACGATTACCTAGGACCCAACACTGACTGGACAGGAATCCCGAGGGGCCCCTAACAACTTGTATTGAGACTGGTCTTTCCTGAGGCCATGCCAGCAGGTCCCTGATGTCCCCATCGTAACTCGAGAGGGACCTGCCACAACTCGAGAAAAACCAGGAGGTTCTCCTCTGCAGGCGAGATGAGGCCCTTTTCTGCTGTGGCATCACGAGGGAAATCACGCCTCCCCACTTAAACCTCGCCAGCCTCCTTCCCACCCTTGCTGCAACTCAAGAAGTTCCCCGATATACCAGTCCCCACACGGAAGGAACACGAAGGGTCCCGGCACACCTCAGGAGGGGCCTCGTTTCCCCATCGTGAGCTCGAGATGAGGGTCTTTTTCCCTGCTTCGTCGGGAAAGGATTCCCGCCGTTCCCGTCACATCTCAAGAGGTGCCGCTCTCAACAGGAAAGCCGAGACCCCCAGGGGTCGTTCCAGCATACTAAAAGTCCCCCAGATGTCTCAGTCCACTCCAGAGGAACCTGATTTCCCTGCACTACTTCGATTGTCACCTGCGTATCGCCTCACACCACGTTGGCTCGTGCCACAGGCCTGTGGCATCTCGAGGGAAAGACAGAGATCCCGGGGTCAAGTCGAGGGGAAGCCTGACACTGCAGCTACAGCTTGGGAGGAAAGCGGACGTGCATGCAACCACAGGAGACGAGGCCTGACTCCCCTTGAGAGACTCCGGAGAAAGCCCACATTCCATGCCAGCACTGGAGAGGAAACCTCGGGTTCCAGCTTTGGCCCCAGAAGGGGACTTAGCACCCGGCACCGAATGGAGAGGAATCCTGAGGAGCCCCTCTCAACTCGAACAGAGACTGGCCTTTCCTGAGGCCACGCGAGAGGGTCCCTGAGGTCTCCGTCGTAACTCGAGAGGGACCTGCTGCAACTCGAGTAAAAGCAGGAGGTTCTCCCCTCCAGGCGAGATGAGGCCGTTTTCAGCTGCAGCATCCCAAGAGAAAACCAGCCTTCCCTCCTGAACCTCAAAGGGTCCTTCACAGCCTTGCTACAACTCAAGAAGTTCCCCGACATAACCATCTCCACTCGAGAGGAACACTGAGTTTCCAACCACAACCCAAGAGGAGGCCCATTTCCCCCTCCTCTGCTATGATGAGGGATCCTTTCCCTTCGAAGGGAAAGGATTCTGGCGTTCCCATTGCACAGCAAGAGGGCGTGCTCTCAAAACGAAAGTCGAGAGGAACTCCAGGGGTCGTGCCACCATTCCAAAAGACACCCAAATGTCTCAGTCCACTCCAGATGAAACTGATTTCCCTGTACTGCCTCGAAGGTAACCCTGACCATCGAATCACACCACGGTGGCATCTGCGACCGCCCTGTGGCACTTTGAGGGAAAGACACAGATCCCTGTGTCAACTCGTCTGGAAGCCTGATACTGCTGCTACAGCTTGGCAGGAAAACGGACGTGTATGTCTCCACTTGAGAAGAGTCCTGACTCACCTTTGGAGACTCCAGAGGAACATCAAGCTCCATGTCAGCACTGGAGAGGAAACCTCAGGTTCTGGCTACAGTTCCGGATGAGTACCTAAGACCTGACACTGACAGGACAGGAATCCCGAGGTGGCCCTCACAACTCCTATGGAGACTGGTCTTTCCTGAGGCCACGCCAGTGGGTCCATGAGGTCCCCGTCATAACTTGAGAGTGGCTTGCCCCAACTTGAGAAAAACCAGGAGGTTCTCCCCTCCTGACGAGATGAGGCCATTTTCTGCTGCGGCATCCCAAGAGAAAACCGGCCTTCCCTCCTGAACCTCAAAAGGTCATTCACAGCCTTGCTACAACTCAAGAAGTTCCCTGACATAACCATTTCCAATCGAGAGGAAAACTGTGGGTCCCACCACAACTCAAGAGGAGCCCCCTTTCCCCCTCCTCTGCTCCTGATGAGGGATCCTTTCCCTGCTTCAACAGGAAAGGATTCTGGTGTTCCTGTCGCACAGCAAGAGGGCGTGCTCTTACCAGGAAAGTCGAGAGGGACTCCAGGCGTCATGCCAACATTCCTAAAGAGCCCCAAATGTCTCAGTCCACTCCAGATGAACCTGATTTCCCTGCACTGCCTCGAAGGTCACCCTGAGCATCGAATCACACCACAGTGGCATCTGCAACAGCCCTGTGGAACCTCGAGGAAAAGCCACAGATCCCTGTGTCAACTCATCGGGAACCTGACACTGCTGCTTCAGCTTGGGAGGAAAACGGACGTGTATGTCTCGATTTGAGAAGAGTCCTGCCTCTCTTGTGGAGACTCCAGAGGAACCACAAGATCCATGTCAGCACTGGAGAGGAAAACTCAGGTTCGGGCTGAAGTTCCAGACGAGTACATAGGACCTGACACTAACTGGACAGGAATCCCGAGGGGCCCCTCGCAACTCGTATGGAGCCTGGTCTTTCCTGAGGACATGCCAGTGGGTCCCTGAGGTCCCCGTCGTAACTCGAGAGGGACCTGCCGCAACTCGAGAAAAACCAGGAGGTTCTCCCCTGCAGGCGAGATGAGGCCCTTTTCTGCTGTGGCATCACGAGGGAAATCATGCCTTCCCACTTGAACCTAGAATGCGTCCTTCCCACCCTTGCTGCAACTCAAGAAGTTCCCCGACATACCAGTCCCCACACGGGAGGAACACTAAGGCTCCTGGCACACCTCAGGAGGAGCCTCCTTTACCCATTGTGAGCTCCAGATGAGGGTCTTTTCCCTGATTCGTCGGGAAAGGATTCCCGCTGGTCTCGTCACATCTCAAGAGGTGGCGCTCTCAACAGGAAAGCCGAGACCTCCAATGGTCGTGCCAACATACTAAAACCTCCCAGATGTCTCAGACCAGTCTAGATGAACCTGATTTCCCAGCATTACCTCGAGTGCCACCTGGTATCGCCTCTCACCACGGTGGCTCGTGCCACAGGCCTGTGGCATCTCGAGGGAAAGACAGAGATCCCAGGGACAAGTTGAGGGGAAGCCTGACACTGCAGCTAAAGTTCGGGAGGAAAGCGGATGTGCATGCAACCTCAGGATTCTAGGTCTGAATCCCCTTGAGAGACTCCAGAGATACCCCAAGTTCCATGCCGGCACTGGAGAGGAAATCTCAGGTTCCAGGTTCGGCTCCAGATGGGGTCTTACAACCCAGCACCGACTAGAGAGAAATCCCAAGGAGCACCTCTCAACTCGCACGGAGACTGGCCTTTCCTTAGGCCACACAGGAGGGTACCTGAGGTCCTTGTCATAACTCGAGAGAGACCTGAAACAACTCCAGAAAAATCAGGAGATTCTCTCCTCCAGGCGAGATGAGGCCGTTTTCTGCTGTGGAATCCCAAAAGAAAACCGGCCTTCCCTCCTGAACCTCAAAGGGTCCTTCACAGCCTTGCTACAACCCAAGAAGTTCCCCGACAGAAGCATCTCCACTAGAGAGGAACACTGAGGGTCCCACCACAACTCAAGAGGAGCCCCCTTTCTCCCTCCTCCGCTCCTGATGAGGGATCCTTTCCCTTCTTTGACAGGAAAGGTTTCCGGCATTCCCGTCAAACAGCAAGAGGGCATGCTCTCAACAGGAAAGTCGAGAGGAACTCCAGGGGTCATGCCACCATTCCAAAGACCCGCAAAAGTCTCAGTCCAGTCAAGATGAAACTGATTTCCCTGCAATACCTCGAAGGTCACCCTAAGCAACAAATTACACCACGGTGGCATCTGGACAGCTGTGTGGCACCTCAATGGAAAGACACAGATCATTGTGTCACCTTGTCAGGAATCCTGACACTGGTGCTACAGCTTGGCAGGAAAACGGACGTGTATGTCTCCACTTGAGAAGAGTCCTGAATCTCCTGTGGACACTCCAGAGGAACCCCAAGATCCATGTCAGCACTGGAGAGGAAACCTCAGGTTCTGGCCGCAGTTCCAGCCAAGGAATTAGGAACCGACATGACTGGAGAGGAATCCTGAGGGGCCCCTCGCAACTCGCATGGAGGCTGGTCTTTCCTGAGGCCACACCAGTGGGTCGCTGAGGTCCCCGTCGTCAATTGAGAGGGACTTTCCGCCCCTCGAGAAAAACCAGGAGGTTCTCCCCTGTAGGCGAGATGAGGCCCTTTTCTGCAGTGGCATCTAAAGGGAAATCATGCCTTCTCTCCTGAAGCTCACAAGGGTCCTTCCCAACCTTTGCTGCAACTCAAGAAATTCCCAGACATACCCGTCCATACATTGTTGGAACACCGAGGGTCCCAGCACAACTCAGGAGGAGCCCCGTTTCCCCACCGTGAGCTTGAGATGAGGGTCCCTTTCTCTGCTTCATGGGGAAAGAATTCCTGCCATTCCCGTCAGATCTTAAGAGGTGGCGCTCTCAACAGGAAAGCGGAGTTCTCCTGGGGTCGGGCCACCATACTTAAAGTCCCATAGATGTCTCAGTCCACTCCAGATGAACGTGATTGCCCTGCACTACCTCAAGTGTCACCCGCGTATTGCCTCACACCACGGTGGCTCATTCCACNTGTGTGTAAGAGACAGCTCCTGGGGTCGGGCCACCATACTTAAAGTCCCATAGATGTCTCAGTCCACTCCAGATGAACGTGATTGCCCTGCACTACCTCAAGTGTCACCCGCGTATTGCCTCACACCACGGTGGCTCATTCCACAGCCCTGTGGCATCTCGAGGGAAAGACAGAGATCCCTTGGTTAACTTGACGGGAACTCTGACACTGCTGCTACAGCTCGGGAGGAAACAGGACGTGCACCTAACCACAGGACACCAGGCCTGACTCCCCTGAGGAGACTCCAGAGGAACCCCAAGATCCATGCCAGCACTGGAGAGGAAACATGAGGTTCCAGTTTCAGCTCCAAAAGGGGACTTAGGACCCAGTACTGACTGGAGAGGAATCCCGAGGGGCTACTCTCAACTCGCACAGAGAATCGCCTTTCCTGAGGCCACGCGAGCGGGTCCCTGAGGGCCCTGTCGTAACTCGAGAGGGATCTGCCGCAACTCGAGAATAACCAGGAGGTTCTACCCTCCATGCGAGATAAGGCCGTTTTCTGCAGCGGCATTCTGAAAGAAATCACGCCTTTCCTCCTGAACCACAAAGGGTCCTTCACACCCTTGCTGCAACTCAAGAAGTTCCCCAACATACCCGTCTCCACTCGAGAGGAATAGTGAGGGTCCCACCACAAATCAAGAGGGGCTCCCTTTCACCCTCCTCTGCTCCAGATGAGGGTTCCTTCCTGCTTCATCAGGAATGGATTCTGGCGTTCCCGTCACACAGCAAGAGGACACACTCTCAACAGGAATGTCGAGAGGAACACCTGGGGTCGTTCCACCTTTCCAAAAGACCCCCAAATATCTCAGTCCACTTCAGATGAACCTGGTTTTTGTGCCCTGCCTCGAAGGTCACCCTGAGGATCGAATCACACTATGGTGGCACGTGCGAGTGCCCTGTGGAATCTCCAGGGAAAGCCCCAGATCCCTGTGTCCACTCGTCTGGAAGCCTGACACTGCTGCTACAGCTCGGGAGGAAAACGGACTTGCATGTAACCACAGGAGACGAGGCCTAACTCTCCTGTGGAGACTCCAGCGGAACCCCAAGGTCCATGCAAGAGGTGGAGAGGAAACCTCAGGTTCCAGCTTCGGGTCCAGACAGGGACTCAGGACCCGACACAGACAGTAGAGGAATCCCGAGGAGCCGGTCTCAACTCACTCGGAGACTGGCATTTCCTGAGGCCATGCGAGCGGGTTCCTGAGGTCCCTGTCGTAACTTGAGAAGGACCTGCCGCTACTCGAGAAAAAGCATGAGGTTCTCCCCTCCAGGCGAGATGAGGACGTTTTCTGCTGCGGCATCATGAGAGAAATCCCTCCTTCCATACTGAACCATAAAGGGTCCTTCACACCCTTTGTGCAACTCAAGAAGTTCCTGGCATACCCGTCTCCACTCGAGAGGAACATTAAGGGTCCTACCACAACTAAAGAGGGGCCCCCTTTCCCCCTCATCCACTACACAAGAGGGTTCCCTTACCTGCTTCATCGGGAAAGGATTCTGGCTTTCCTGTTGCACAGCAAGATGACATTCTCTCAACAGGAATGTCGAGAGGGACTCCAGGGGAAGTTCCACCATTCAAAAGGACCCCCAAATGTCGCAGTCCATTCCAGATAAAACTGATTTCCCTACCCTGCCTCGAAGGTCACTCCGAGCATCGAATCACACCACTGTGGCACGTGCAACAGCTCTGTGCACCTCGAAAAAAGTAACAGATCCCTGTGTCAACTCGTAGGGAAGCCTCACATGGCTCCTACAGCTCGGGAGGATAACGGACGTGTATGTCTCCACTCGAGAAGAGTCCTGACTCTCCTGTGGAGACCCCAGAGGAACCCCAAGATCCATGTCAGCACTGGAGAGGAAACCGCAGGTTCTGGCCGCAGTTCTAGTCAAGGACTTTGGAACTGACATGACTGGAGAGGAATGCTGAGGGGACCCTCACAACTCGCATGGAGGCTGGTCTTTCCTGTGGCCACAGCAGCGGGTCGCTGAGGTCACCATCGTCAATTGAGAGGGACTTTCCGCAACTCGAGAAAAACCAGGAGGTTCTCCCCTGTAGGCGAGATGAGGCCCTTTTCTGCTGTGGCATCTCGAGGGAAATCACGCCTTCTCTCTTGAACCTCGCAAAGGTCCTTCCCACCCTTTGTGAAACTCAAGAAATTCCCCGACATACCTGGCCCCACATTGGTGGAACACCGAGGGTCCCAGCACAACTCAGGAGGAGCCCCGTTTCCCAACTGTGAGCTCGAGATGAGGGTCCCTTTTCCCGCTTCATGGGGGAAAGATTTCCCGCCATTCCCATCGCATGTCAAGAGGTGGTACTCACAACAGGAAAGCGGAGTAACTCTGGGGTGAGGCCGCCATACTAAAAGCCCCATAAATGTCTCAGTCCACTCCAGATGAACGTGATTTCCCTGCACTATCTTGAGTGTCACCCGCGTATCCCCTCACACCACAGTGGCTCATTCCACAGGATTGAGATCCTTGGGTCGGCTCGGCGGGAACCCTGACACTGCTGCTACAGCTCAGGACGAAAGAGGACGTCCACGTAACCACAGGAGTCGAGGCCTGACTCCCCTGGGGAGACCCCAGAGGAACCCCAAGATCCATACCAGCACTGGAGATGAAAAATGATGTTCCAGTTTCGGCTCCAGACGGGGTCTTAGGACCCGGCACTGACAGGAGAGGAACCCCGAGGGGCTACTCTCAACTCGCTCAGAGAATCGCCTTTCCTGAGGCCTTCCAGAGAAACCCCAAGTTCCATGCCAGCACTGGAGAGGATACCTCAGGTTCCAGCTTCGGCTCCAGATGGGGACTTAGAACCCGGTACCAACTGGAGAGGAATCCCCAGGAATCCCTCTCAACTCGCACAGAGACTGGCCTATTCTCAGGCCATGCGAGAGCGTCCCTGAGGTCCCTGTCGTAACTCGAGTGGGACCTGCCACAACTCGAGAACAACCATGAGGTTCTCCCCTCCAAGCGAGATGAGGCTGTTTTCTGCTGCGGCATCCCAAGAAAAAACCGGCCTTCCCTACTGAACCACAAAGGGTCCTTCAAAGCCTTTCTACAACTCAAGAAGTTCACCGACATAACCATCTCCACTCGAGAGGAACACTGAGGGTCCCACCACAACTCAAGAGGAGCCCCCTTTCGCCCTCCTCCACTCCCGATGAGGGATCGTTTCCCTGCTTCGCCAGGAAAAGATTCTGGTGTTCCTGACGCAGAGCAAGAGGGCTTGCTCTCAACAGGAAAGTCGAGAGGAATTCCAGGGGTCGTGCCACCATTACAAAAGACCCCCAAAAGTCTCAGTCCACTCTAGATGAACCTGATTTCCCTGCACTGCCTCGAAGGTCACCCTGAGCATCAAATCACACCACGGTGGCATCTGCGACAGCCCTGTGGCACCTCGAGGGAAAGGCACAAATCCCTGTGTCAACTCGTCGGGAAGCCTGACACTGCTGCTACAGCTTGGGAGGAAAACGGACGTGTATGTCTCCACTTGAGAAGAGTCCTGACTCTCCTGTGGAGACTCCTGAGGAACCCCAAGGTCCATGTCAGTACTGCAGAGGAAACCTCAGGTTCTGGCTGCAGTTCTGGACGAGTTCCTAGGACCCGACACTGGCTGGACAGGAATACCGTTGGGCCCCTCGCAACTCCTATGGAGACTGGTCTTTCCTGAGGCCACGCCAGTAGTCCCTGAGGTCCCCGTGGTAACTCGAGAGGGACCTGCCGCAACTTGAGAAAAACCAGGAGGTTCTCCACTGCAGGCAAGATGTGGCCCTTTTCTGCTCTGACATCACGAGGGAAATCACGCCTTCCCACTTGAACCTCACAAGCATCCTTCCTACCCTTGCTGCCACTCAAGAAATTTCCTGACATACCAGTCCCCACGCTGGTGGAACACGAAGGGTCCCGGCACACATCAAGAGGAGCCTTGTTTCCCCATCGTGAGCTCGAGATGAGGGTCTTTTTCCGTGCTTCGTCGGGACTGGTTTCCCGCCGTTCCCGTCTCATCTCAAGAGGTGGCGCTCTCAGCAGGAAAGCTGGTATCTCCAGGGGTCGTGCCAACATATTAAAAGGCCCCCACATGTCTCAGTCCACTCCAGATGAACCTGATTTCCCTGCACTATCTCGAGTGTCACCTGCGTATCCCCTCATACCATGGTGGCACGTGCCATGGGCCTGTGGCATCTCGAGGGAAAGTCAGAGATGTCGGGGTCAAGTCAAGGGGAAGCCTGACACTGCAGCTACAGCTCGGGATGAAAGCGGACGTGCGTGCAACCACAGGAGATGAGGCCTTGACTCCCCTTGAGAGACTCAAGAGAAACCCCAAGTTTCCTGCCAGCACTGGAGTGGAAACTTCAGGTTCCAGCTTCTGCTCCAGACGGGGGCTTAGGACCCGGAACCGACTGGAGAGGAATCCCGAGAAGCCACACTCAACTCTCACGGACCGTGGACTTTCCTGAGGCCACGCGAGAGGGTCCCTGAGGTCCCGTCATAACTCGAGAGGGACCTGCTGCAACTAGAGAAAAACCAGGAGGTTCTCCCCTGCAGGCGAGATGAGGCCCTTTTCTGCTGTGGCATCCCAAGAGAAAACCGGCCTTCCCTACTGAACCGCAAAGGGTCCTTCACAGCCTTGCTACAACTCAAGAAGTTCCCCGACATAACCATCTCCACTCGAGAGGAACACTGAGGGTCCCACCACAACTCAAGGAGAGTCCCCTTTCGCCCTCCTCTGCTCCCAATGAGGGATCCTTTCTCTGTTTCGCCAGGAAAGGATTCTGGCGTTCCTGACACAGAGCAAGAGGGCTTGCTCTCAACAGGAATGTCGAGAGGAATTCCAGGGGTAGTACCACCATTACAAAAGCCCCCCAAAATTCTCAGTCCATTCCAGATGAACCTGTTTTCCCTGCCCTGCCTCAAAGGTCACCCTGAGCATCAAATCACACCACGGTGGCCTCCTCAACACCCCTGTGGCACCTCGAGGGAAAGCCATAGATCCCTGTGTCAAATCTTTGGGAAGCCTGACACTGCTGCTACAGCTTGGGAGGAGTACGGACCTGCATGTCTCCACTTGAGAAGAGGCCTGACTCTCCTGTGGAGACTCCAGAGGAACCCCAAGTTCCATGTCAGCACTGGAAAGGAAATCTCAGGTTCTGGCTGCAGTTCCAGACGAGTACCTAGGACCCGACACTGACTGGACAGGAATCCCAAGTGGCCCCTTGCACCTCGTATGGAGATTGGTCTTTCCTGAGGCCATGCCAGCGGGTCCCTGAGGTCCCCGTGGTAACTCGTGAGGGATCGACCACAACTCGAGAAAAACAAGATTTTCCCCTGCAGGCGAGTTGAGGCCCTCTTCTGCTGTGGCATCACGAGGGAAATCACACCTTCCCACTTGAACCTCGCAAGCGACCTTCCCACCCTTTCTGCAACTAAAGAAGTTCCCCGACATACCACTCCCCACACGGGAGGAACACGAAGGGACCCGACACACTTCAGGAGGAGCCTTGTTTCCCCATCGTGAGCTCGAGATGAGGGTCTTTTTCCGTGCTTCGTCGGGACTGGTTTCCCGCCGTTCCCGTCTCATCTCAAGAGGTGGTGCTCTCAACAGGAAAGCCAGTATCTCCAGGGGTCAGGCCAACATATTAAAAGGCCCTCACATGTCTCAGTCCACTCCAGATGAACCTGATTTCCCCGCACTATCTCGAGTGTCACCTGCGTATCCCCTCACACCATGGTGGCACGTGCCACAGGCCTGTGGCATCTCGAAGGAAAGACAGAGATCCCAGGGTCAAGTCGTGGGGAAGCCTGACACTGCAGCTACAGCTCGGGATGAAAGCTGACGTGCGTGCAAACACAGGAGACGAGGCCTGACTTCCCTTGAGAGACTCCAGAGAAACCCCAAGTTCCCTGCCAGCACTGGAGTGGAAACTTCAGGTTCCAGCTTTGGCTCCATTCGGGGGCTTAGAACCCGGCACCGACTGGAGAGGAATCCCGAGGAGCCACATTCAACTCGCACGGACCCTGGACTTTCCTGAGGCTATGCGAGAGGGTCCCTGAGGTCCCCGTCATAACTTGAGAGGGATCTGCCGCAACTAGAGAAAAACCAGGACGTTCTCCTCTGCAGGCGAGATGAGGCCCTTTTCTGCTGTGGCATCACGACGGAAATCACGCCTTCCCACTTGAAATTCGCCAGCGTCCTTTCCACCCTTGCTGCAACTCAAGAACTTCCCTGACATACCACTCCCCACACAAGAAAAACACGAAGGCTCCCAGCACACCTCAGGAGGAGCCTCGTTTCAGCATCGTGAGCTCGAGATGAGGGTCTTTTTCCCTGCTTCGTCGGGAAAGCATTCCCGCCATTCCCGTCACATCTCAAGAGGTGCCGCTCTCAACAGGAAAGCCGAGACCTCCAGGGGTCGTTCCTGCATACTAAAAGTCCCCCAGATGTCTCAGTCCACTCCAGATGAACCTGATTTCCTGCACTACCTCGAGTGTCACCTGCGTATCGCCTCACACCAGAGTGGCTCATGCCACAGGCGTGTGGCATCTCGAGGGAAAGACAGAGATACCCGTTTCAAGTCGAGGGGAAGCCTGACACTGCAGATACAGCTCAGGAGGAAAGTGGATGTGCATGCAATCGCAGGAGACGAGGCCTGACTCCACTTGAGAGACTCCAGAGAAACCCCAAGTTCCCTGCCAGCACTGGAGTGGAAACTTCAGGTTCCAGCTTCAGCTCCAGACGGGGGCTTATGACCCGGCACCGACTGGAGAGGAATCCATACCTGATTTCCCTGCACTACTTCGAGTGTCACCTCTGCATATCCTCACACCACAGTGGCTCGTGCCACAGGCCTGTGGCATCTCGAGGGAAAGACAGAGATACCCGTTTCAAGTCAAGGGGAAGCCTGACACTGCAGATACAGCTCAGGAGGAAAGTGGACGTGCATGCAACCACAGGAGACGAGGCCTGACTCCCCTTTGAAAGACTCCAGAGAAACCCCAAGTTCCATGCGAGCACTGGAGAGGATACCTCAGGTTCCAGCTTTGGCTTGAAACGGGGACTTAGGACCTGGCACCTACTGGAGAAGAATCCCCAAGAGACCCTCTCAACTCGCACAGAGACTGGCCTATCCTGAGTCCACGCAAGAGGGTCCCTGAGGTCCCTGTCGTAACTGGAGAGCGACCTGCCGCAACTCGAGAAAAACCATGAGGTTCTCCCTGCCAGGAGAGATGAGGTCGTTTTCTACTGCGGCATCCCAAGAGAAAACCGGCCTTCCTTCCTGAACCTCAAAGGGTCCTTCACAGCTTTGCTACAACTCAAGAAGTTCCCCGACATTACCATCTCCACTCGAGAGGAGCACTGAGGGTCCCACCACAACTCACGAGGAGCCGCCTTTCGCCCTCCTACGCTCCCCATGAGGGAATCTTTCACTGCTTCGCCAGGAAAGGATTCTGGCGTTCCTGACACACAGCAAGAGGGCGTGCTCTCAGCAGGAAAGTCGAGAGGAATTCCAGGGGTTATGCCAACATTATAAAAGACCCCCAAATGTCTCAGTCCACTCCAGATGAACCTGATTTCCCTGCACTGCCTCGAAGGTCACCCTGATTATCGAATCACACCACGTTGGCATCTGCGACAGCCCTGTGGCACCTCGAGGGAAAGCCACAGATCCCTGTGTCATCTCGTCGGGAAGACTGACACTGCTGATACAGCTTGAGAAGAAAACGGACGGGTGTGTCTCCAACTGAGAAGAGTCCTGACTCTCCTGTGGAGACTCCAGAGGAACCCCATACCTCGAGGGAAAGCCACAGATCCCTGTGTCAACTCGTCTGGAAGTCTGACACTGCTGCTACAGATTCGGAGGAAAACAGACGTGCATGTCTCCACTTGAGAAGAGTCCTGACTCTCCTGTGGAGACTCCAGAGGAACCCCAAATCCCAGTCAGCATGGAGAGGAAACCTCAGTTTCTGGCTGCAGTTCCAGACGGGTACCTAGGACCCGACACTGACTGGACAGGAATCCCAAGGGGCCCCTCACAAATCCTATGGAGACTGGCCTTTCCTGAGGCCATGCCAGCGGGTCCCTGAGGTCCCAGTCGAAACTCAAGATGGACCTGCCGCACCTCGAGAAAAACCATGAGGTTCTCCCCTGCAGGCGAGATGAGGCCCTTTTCTGCTGTGCCTTCACGAGGGAAATCACACCTTTCCACTTGAACCTTGCAAGCATCCTTCCCATCCTTGTTGCAACTCAAGAAGTTCTCCGACATACCAGTCCCCTTGCGGGATGAACACGAAAGGTCCCGACACACCTCAGGAGGAGCCTCGTTTCCCCATCGTGAGCTCGAGATGAGGGTCTTTTTCCCTGCTTCGTCGTTGCAACTCAAGAAGTTCCCCGACATACCAGTCCCCACACGGAAGGAACACGTAGGGTCCCGGCACACCTCAGGAGGAACCTCGTTTCCCCATCGTGAGCTCGAATTGAGGGTCTTTTTCCCTACTTCCGGAAAGGATTCCCACCGTTCCCGTTACATCTCAAGAGGTGCCGCTCACAAGAGGAAAGCCGAAACCTCCAGGGGTCGTTCCAGCATACTAAAAGTCCACCAGATGTCTCATTCCACTCCAGATAAACCTGATTTCCTTGCACTACCTCGAGTGTCACCTCTGCTTTTCCTCACACCACAGTGGCTCGTGCCACAGGCCTGTGGCTGTGGCATCTGCGACAGCCCTGTGGCACCTCGAGGGAAAGCCACAGATCCCTGTGTCAACTCGTCGGAAAGCCTGACACTGCTGCTACAGCTTGGGAGGAAAACGGACGTGTATGTCTCCACTTGAGAAGAGTCCTGACTCTCCTGTGGAGACTCCTGAGGAACCCAAGGTCCATGTCAGCACTGAAGAGGAAACATCAGGTTGTGGCTGCAGTTCCAGACGAGTTACTAAGACCCGATACTGGCTGGACAGGAATACCGAGGGGCCCCTTGCAACTCCTATGGAGACTGGTCTTTCCTGAGGCCACGCCAGCGGTCCCTGAGGTCCCCNTGGAGACTCCTGAGGAACCCAAGGTCCATGTCAGCACTGAAGAGGAAACATCAGGTTGTGGCTGCAGTTCCAGACGAGTTACTAAGACCCGATACTGGCTGGACAGGAATACCGAGGGGCCCCTTGCAACTCCTATGGAGACTGGTCTTTCCTGAGGCCACGCCAGCGGTCCCTGAGGTCCCCATTGTAACTCAAGAGGGACCTGCCACAACTCGAGAAAAACCAGGAGGTTCTCCCCTGCAGGCGAGATGAGGCCCTTTTCTACTGTGGCATCACGAGGGAAATCATGCCTTCCCACTTGAACCTCGCAAGCGTCCTTCCTACCCTTGCTGCCACTCAAGAAATTTCCCGACATACCAGTCCCCACGTGGGTGGAACACGAAGGGTCCAAGCACACATCAATAGCAGCCTCGTTTCCCCATCGTGAGCTGAAGATGAGGGTCTTTTTCCGTGCTTCATCGGGACTGGTTTCTCGCCTTTCCCATTTCATCTACAGAGGTGGCGCTCTCAACAGGAAAGCCGGTATCTCAAGGGGTCGTGCCAAAATATTAAAATGCCCCCACATGTCTCAGTCCACTCCAGATAAACCTGATTTCCCTGCACTATCTCGAGTGTCACCTGCGTATCCCCTCACACCTCGGTGGCACGTGCCACAGGCCTGTGGCATCTCGAGGGAAAGTCAGAGATCCTGGGGTCAAGTCGAGGGGAAGCTTGACACTGCAGCTACAGCTCGGGATGAAAGCAGACGTGCATGCAACCACAGGAGATGAGGTCTGACTCCCCTTGAGAGACTCCAGAGAAACCCCAAGTTCCCTGCCAGCACTGGAGTGGAAACTTCAGGTTCCAGCTTCAGCTCCAGACGGGGGCTTAGGACCCAGAACCGTCTGGAGAGGAATCCCGAGGAGCCACTCTCAACTCGCACGGACCCTGGACTTTCCTGAGGCCAAGTGAGAGGGTCCCTGAGGTCCCCGTCATAACTGGAGAGGGACCTGCCGCAACTAGAGAAAAACCAGGAGGTTCTGCCCTGCAGGCGAGATGAGGCCCTTTTCTGCTGTGGCATCACGAGGGAAATCACGCTTTTCCACTTGAAACTCGCCAGCGTCCTTTCCACCCTTGCTGCAACTCAAGAAGTTCTCCGACATACCAGGCCCCACATGGGAGGAACACGAAGGGTCCCGGCGCACCTCAGGAGGAGCCTCGTTTCCCCATCGTGAGCTCGAGATGAGGGTCTTTTTCCCTGCTTCATCGGGAATGCATTCCCGCCGTTCCCGTCACATCTCAAGAGGTGCCGCTCTCAACAGGAAAGCCGAGATCTCCAGGGGTCGTTCCAGCATACTAAAAGTCCCCCAGATGTCTCAGTCCACTCCAGATGAATCTGATTTCCCTGCACTACCTCGAGTGTCACCTGTGTATGGCCTCACACCACAGTGGCTTGTGCCACAGGCCTGTGGCACCTCGAGGGAAAGACAGAGATACCTGTTTCAAGACGAGGGTAAGCCTGACACTGCAGATACAGCTCAGGAGGAAAGTGGACGTGCATGCAACCACAGGAGACGAGGCCTGACTCCCCTTGAGAGACTCCAGAGAAACCCCAAGTTCC
>SJYT01030018.1:149694-162770 GCA_006410635.1 Cephalophus harveyi | reverse complement strand
AATCTGTCAGCAAACAAAAGCCCAGGACCAGTCGGCTCCACAGCTGAATTCTACCAAAAATTTAGAGAAAAGCTAACACCTATCCTACTAAAACTCTTCCAGAAAATTGCAGAGGAAGGTAAACTTCCAAACTCATTCTATGAGGCCACCATCACCCTAATACCAAAACCTGACACAGATGCCACAAAAAAGAAAACTACAGGCCAATATTACTGATGAACATAGATGCAAAAATCCTTAACAAAATCCTAGCAAACAGAATCCAGCAACATATTAAAAAGATCATACATCTTGACCTAGTGGTTTTTTCCCAAGGATGCAAGGATTCTTTAACATATGCAAATCAATCGACGTAAGTAATACACCACATTAACAAATTGGAAGATAAATACCAAATGATTATCTCAATAGATGCAGAGAAAGCCTTTGACAAAATTCAATATCCATGTATGATAAAAACTCTCCAGAAAGTAGGCATAGAAGGAACATACCTCAACATAATAAAAGCTATATATGACAAACTCACAGCAAACATTGCCCTCAATGGTGAAAACTTGAAAGCACTTCCCCTAAAGTCAGGAAAAAGACAAGGGTGCCCATTCTCACTACTATTCAACATAGTTTTGGAAGTTTTAGCCACAGCAAGCAGAGACGAAAAGGAATAAAAGGAATCCAGATTGGAAAAGAAGTAAAACTCTCGCTGTTTGAAGATGACATGATCCTCTATATAGAAAACCCTAAAGACTCCACCAGAAAATTACTGGAGCTAATCATTGAATATAGGAACTTTTCAGGATATAAACTTAACACACATAAATCTCTTGCATTCCTATGTACTAACAATGAGAAAACAAAAAGAAATTAAGGAAACAATTCCATTCACTATCATAATGAGAAGAATAAAATACTTAGGAATATATCTACCTAAAGAATCAAAAGACTTATATATAGAAAACCATAAAACACTGATGAAATAAATCAAAGAGGACACAAATAGATGTAAAAATATACTGTGTTCATGGACTGGAAGAATCAATATAGTGAAAATGAGTATACTACCCAAAGCAATCTATAGATTCAATGCAATCCCTNATTGAATATAGGAACTTTTCAGGATATAAACTTAACACACATAAATCTCTTGCATTCCTATGTACTAACAATGAGAAAACAAAAAGAAATTAAGGAAACAATTCCATTCACTATCATAATGAGAAGAATAAAATACTTAGGAATATATCTACCTAAAGAATCAAAAGACTTATATATAGAAAACCATAAAACACTGATGAAATAAATCAAAGAGGACACAAATAGATGTAAAAATATACTGTGTTCATGGACTGGAAGAATCAATATAGTGAAAATGAGTATACTACCCAAAGCAATCTATAGATTCAATGCAATCCCTATCAAGCTACCAATGGTATTTTTCAGAGAACTAGAACAAATAATTTCACAATTTGTATGGAAATACAAAAATCCTTGTATAGCCAATGCAATGTTGAGAAAGAAGAATGGATCTGGAGGAATCAACCTGCCTGACTCCAGGCTATACTACAAAGCCACAGTCATCAAGACAGTATGGTACTGGCACAAAGACAGAAATATAGATCAGTGAAACAAAATAGAAAGCCCAGAGATAAATCCACGCACCTATGGACACCTTATCTTTGACAAAGGAGGCAATAATATAAAATGGAGAAAAGACAATCTCTTCAACAAGTGGTGCTGGGAAAACTGGTCAACCACTTGTAAAAGAATGTGGAGAGTAGTGTGGATGAATATCACTAACATATGTAAATGGACAGCCAACAGGTACTTGCTGTATAACTCAAGGAACTCAAGCAGGGGCTCTGTAATAACCTAGAGGGGTGAAGATGGGTGGGAGGTGGGAGGGAGATTCAAGAAGGCAGGGACATATGTACACCTATGTTTAATTTATGTTGATGTATGACAGAAATCAAGCCAATATTGTAAGCCAAGCATCAATCAATTTAAAATAAATAAATATATATTTTTAAAAATAAAAATAAATAAAAAAGAAAGAAACTAGAATACTTTCTAACACCATGCACAAAAATAAACTCAAAATGGATTAAAGATCTAAAATAAGACCAGAAACTATAAAACTCCTAGAGGAAAACATAGGCAAAACACTCACTGACATAAATCACAGCAGGATCCTCTATGACTCACCTCCCAGAATAATAGAAACAAAAACAAAAATAAACAAATGGGACCTAATTAATCTTAAAAGCTTTGGCTAATGAAGGAAACTATAAGCAAGGTGAAAAGACAGTAAGCCAAGCATCAATCAATTTAAAATAAATAAATATATATTTTTAAAAATAAAAATAAATAAAAAAGAAAGAAACTAGAATACTTTCTAACACCATGCACAAAAATAAACTCAAAATGGATTAAAGATCTAAAATAAGACCAGAAACTATAAAACTCCTAGAGGAAAACATAGGCAAAACACTCACTGACATAAATCACAGCAGGATCCTCTATGACTCACCTCCCAGAATAATAGAAACAAAAACAAAAATAAACAAATGGGACCTAATTAATCTTAAAAGCTTTGGCTAATGAAGGAAACTATAAGCAAGGTGAAAAGACAGTCTTCAGAATGGGAGATAATAGAAGCAATTGACAAATAATTAATCTCAAAAATATACAAGCAGCTCCTGCAGCTCAATTCCAGAAAAATAAGCGACCCAATCAGAAAATGAGCCAATGAATGAAACAGACATTTCTCCAAAGAAGACATACAGATGGCTAACAAACACATGAAAAGATGCTCAACATCAGTCATTATCAGAGAAATGCAAATCAAAACCACAATGAGGTACCATCTCACGCTGGTCAGAATGGCTGTTATCCAAAAGTCTACAAACAATAAATGCTGGAGAAGGTGTGGAGAAAAGAGAACTCTCTTACAGTGTTGGTGGGAATGCAAACTAGTACAGTCACTTGGAGAACACTGTGGAGATTCCTTAAAAAACTGGAAATAGAACTGCCATACTACCCAGCAATCCCACTGCTGGGCATACACACTGAGGAAATCAGAATTGAAAGAGACACCTGCACCCCAATGTTCATCACAACGCTGTTTATAATAGCCAGGACGTGGAAACAACCTAGACGTCCATCAACAGGCAAATGGATAAGAAAGCTGTGGTACATATACACAATGCAATATTACTCAACCATTAAAAAGAATACCTTTGAATCATTTCTAATAAGGTGGATGAAACTGGAGCCTATTATACAGACTGAAGTGAGTCAAAAAGAAAAACATCAATACAAAATAATAATGCATGTATATGCAATTTAGAAAAATAGTAATGACCCTATATGTGAGACAGCAAAAGAGACACAGATGTATAGAACAGTCTTTTGGACTCTGTGGGAGAAGGTAAGGGTGGGATGATTTGAAAGTGTAGCATTGAAACATGTATATTATCATATATGAAACAGATCGCCAGTTCAGATTCGATGCATGAGACAGGGTGCTCAGGGCTGGTCCAGTGAGATGACCCAGAGGGATGGGAGGTGGAAGGAGGATTCAGGATGGGGAACAGATGTACACCCATTGGTGTTTCATTGCAATGTATGGCAGAAACCACTACAATATTGTAAAATAATTAGCCTTAAATTAAAATAAAACAAAAAGAAATAAACCACAAGAAAAAAAAAAAACTATAAGAAACAGAAACACATGGTGGCTAAACAAGATATTACTACTAAACAACCAATGCATCATTGGAGAAATCAAAGAGGAAAACAGTAAATTCCTAGAGACAAAGGAAAACAAAAACACAGTGGTCCAAAACCTATGGGATACAGCAAAAGCAGTTCTAAGAAGGAAGTTTATAGCAGTATAGTCTTACCTCAAGAAACAAGAAAAATCTCAAGTAGAAAACTTAACCTTACTCCTAAAACATCTAGAGAAAGAAGAACAAACAAAACCTAAAGTTATTAAAAGGAAAGAAATTACAAAGATCAGGTCAGAAATAAATGAAATAGAGACAAAGAAAACAATTGCAAAGATCAATAGAACCAAAAGTTGGTTCTTTTAAAAGTTAAGCAAAATTGATAAATCTTTAGCTAGACTCTTCAAGAAAAAAAAACAATAATAAAGGAGAGGACTCAAGTCAGTAAAATAGAAATGGAAAATAATTTACAAATGAATCCACAGAAATACAGAGGATCAACTGAGACTGCTATGAGCAACTGAATGCCAAGAAATTGGACACTCTGAAAGAAGCAGACAAATGTTTAAAAAGGTACAGTCTGCCAATACTGAACCAGAAAGAAATAGAAAATATGAACTGACAAATCACAAGCACTTAAATTGAAATTGTGATTATGAAAGCTCCCATCAAACAAAAGTCCAGAACCTGATGGCATCACAGGCAAATTCTATCAACTATATACAGAAAATAAATACCTATCCTTCTGAAACTGTTCTAAAAAAATTACAGAGGAAGGAAAACTTTCAAACTCATTCTATGAGGCCACCATCATTCTGACATCAAAACCAGACAAAGATACCACAAAAAATAAAAATTTCAGGCCAACATCACTGATGCACATAGATGAAAAACTCCTCAACAAAATATTAGCAATCCAAATCCAACAAAACATTTAAAAAATCATGCTTGTGATCAAGTAAGATTTATCCCAGGGATGCAAGGATTTACAGTATCTGCAAATCAATCAGTGTGATATACCACGTCAATAAATTAAGGAATAAAAACGTATGATCATCTCAATAGATGCAGAAAATACTCCTGCAAATACAAAATTCAGCACACATTTATGATAAAAACTCTCCAGAAACCAAGCATAGAGAAAATATACCTCAACAAAATAAAGGCAATATACAACAAGCCTACAGCTAACATCACACACAATAGTGAAAAGCTGAAAGCATTTCCACTAACTTGCCACTTCTATTCATAGTTTTGGAAGTCCTAGCTATAGCAATCAGAGAATGAAAAGAAGTAAAGAGAATCTATATATGAAAAGAAGAATTTAAACTGACACTGTTTGCAGATGACATGATGCTATACATAGAATATCATAAAGATACCACCAGAAAACTAGTAGAACTCATTAATGAACCTAGTAAAGTTGAAGGTTGAAAAATTACATGCAGAAATCTTGCATTTCTATGCAGTAACAATGAAAGATCAGAAAGAGAAATTCAGCAAACAATTCCTTTTGTCATCACATCAATAAGAATAAAAGAGTCCAAAATACAGTACTTGGATGCAATCTCAAAAGTGACAGTATGATTTCTGTTCATCTCCAAGGCAAAACATTCAATATCACAGTAATCCAAGTCTATGCCCAAACCAGTAACACTGAAGATGCTGAAGTTGAATGGTTCTATGAAGACCTACAAGACCTTTCAGAACTAACACCCAAAAAAAGATGTTCTTTTCATTATAGGGGACTGGAATGCAAAAGTAGGAAGTCAAGAAACACCTGAAAAAAAAAAAAAAACCACCTGGAGTAACAGGCAAATTAGGCCTTGGAATGCAGAATGAAGCAGGGCAAAGACTAATAGAGTTTTGCCAAAAAAATGCACTGGTCATAGTAAGCACCCTCTTCCAAAAACACAAGAGAAGACTACACATGGACATCACCAGATGGTCAACACCGAAATCAGATTGATTATATTCTTTGCAGCCAAAGATGGAGAAGCTCTATACAGTCAACAAAAACAAGACCAGGAGCTGACTGTGGCTCAGATCATGAACTCCTTATTATCAAATTCAGACTCAAATTGAAGAAAAGTTGGGAAAACCACTAGACCATTCCGGTATGACCTAAATCAAATCCCTTATGATTATACAGTGGAAGTGAGAAATAGATTAAAGGGCCTAGATCTGATAGATAGAGTGCCTGATGAACTATGGAATGAGGTTCATGACATTGTACAGGAGACAGGGATCAAGACCATCTCCATGGAAAAGAAATGCAAAAAAGCAAAATAGCTGTCTGGGGAGGCCTTACAAATAGCTGTGAAAAGAAGAGATTGGCTGGATGGCATCACTGACTCGATGGACGTGAATCTGAGTGAACACCGGGAGTTGGTGATGGACAGGGAGGCCTGGCATGCAGCGATTCATGGGGTCACAAAGAGTCGGACATGACTGAGTGACTGAACTGAACTGAACTGAAGGAGAAAAGCACCTGTACTCCAAAAATAAAATAATGCTGATAAAAGAAATCAATGAAGACACAGAGAGATGAAAAGATATATCAGTTTTGTAGTTTAGAAGAATCAATATTTTCAAAATGATTATACTACCCAAGACAATCCACAGATTCAGTGCAATCCTTATCAAATTAACAATGGCATTTTTTACAGAACTAGAACAAAAAAAAATTCTCACAACTTGTAAGGAGACACAAAAGACACCAAAGAGCCAAAGTAATATTGAGGAAAAAAATGGAGTTAGAGGAATCATGCTACCTGACTTCAGACTATACTAGAAAGCTACAGTCATCCAAACTGTATGGTACTGGCACAAAAATAGAATAAATCAAAAATAGATCAGTGGAACCGGATAGAAAACCCAGAAATAAGCCCATGAACCTATGCTTAATTAATCTGTGACAAAGGAGGGAAGACTACATAATGTTGGAAAGTGGTCTAGTCAACAAATGGTGCTGGGAAAATTGGACAGCTACATGTTAAAAAAATGAAATTAGATCATTCTTTAACACCACTCATAAAAATAAGTCTGAAATGGATTAAATAACTAAATGTGAGACCAAACACTATAAAATTCCTAGAGAAAACATAGGAAGAACACTCTCTGACATAAATCATAGCAATATCTTTTTTGATAGTCTCCAAGAATAACAACAACATCCAAGAATAATGAAAAATAAATAAATAAAGTAGTAGCACCTTCTTAAACTCAAAAGCTTTTTCACAGCATAGGAAACAATAAAGAAAAAGACAACCACAGATTGAGAGAAAATCTTTTCAAGTGATGTGACTGACAAAGGATTAGTTTCCAAAATTTACAAACAGCTCATGACACGTGCCTGTGTGCGTGCATTCATGCATGCTCAGCTGTGTCTGACTCTTTATGACCCCATGGACTATAGCCTGCCAGGCTCCTCTGTTTATGGACTTTTTCAGCAAGGATAATGAAGTAGGTTGTCATTTCCTTCTCCAGGGGATCTTCCCAACTCCAGGATTGAACCTGCATCTTCTGCATCTCCTGCATTGTCAGGCAGATTCTTTACCACTGAGTAATTGGGGAAGTTCATGATGCTCAACAGCATCACAGCAAACAACGTAATTAATAAATAGGCAGAAGAGCTAAATAGACATTTCTCCAAAGAAGACATATAGATGGCCAAAGAACAGATGTTCAGCATCACTAATTATTAGAGAAATGCAGATCAAAACTGCAATGAAATATCACTTCACACCTATCAAAATGGCTCTCATCAAAAAATCCACAAACAACAAATTCTGGAGAGGGTGTAGTAAGAAGGGAAGCCTCCTGTTGGTGGAAATGTAAATTGGTACAGTTGCCATAGAGAACGGCATGGAGGTTCCTTATAAAACTAAAATAAAGCTACCATATGGCCCTGCAATCCAACTCCTGGGCATAGATCCAGAGAAAATCATGATCTGAAAGGATACAATGCACTGCAATGTTCACTGCAGCACTGTTTACAATAGCCAAGACAAGGAATCAACCTAAATGTCCACTGACAGAGGAATGGATAATGAAGATGTAGCACATATATACTGTGTAATATTACTTAGCCATTAAAAAAATGAAATAATGTCATTTTGAGCAACATGCATGGACCTGGAGTGTGTCACACTGAGTGAAGTAAGTCAGAGAAGTAGAAATATAACATCACTTATATGTGGAATTTAAAAGAAATAATACAAATCAACTCACTTACAAAACAGAAAGAGAGTCACAAGCTTAGAGAACAAACTTATGGTTGCTGGGAGAAAGATGGGGGGAAGAGATAGTTAGGGAGTTTGGGATGGATATATGCACACTGCTATATTTTAAAAGGATAACCAACAAGAACCTACTACACAGTTCATGGAACTCTGCTCAATGTTATGTGACAGCCTGGATAGAAGGGGGCTTGGGGGGAAAAGTATATATGGGTATTTGTGGCTGAATCCCTTCACTGTTCACCTGAAGCTATTATAAGATTGCTAATTGGCTACACGCCAATACAAAATAAAAAGTTTAAAAACTAAAAATTAAATAAAAAAGAATATTAAATGTGGTTTCTTGATTAAATCACTTGAATGTAACCCAGAAAATGGAAAACTCCAATATGCACCTTTCTGCTAAGTCACTTCAGTTGTGTCCGACTCTGTGTGACCCCAGAGGGCAGCCCAACAGGCTCCCCCATCCCTGGGATTCTCCAGGCAAGAACACTGGAGTGGGAGGGGGGAAAAGTATATATGGGTATTTGTGGCTGAATCCCTTCACTGTTCACCTGAAGCTATTATAAGATTGCTAATTGGCTACACGCCAATACAAAATAAAAAGTTTAAAAACTAAAAATTAAATAAAAAAGAATATTAAATGTGGTTTCTTGATTAAATCACTTGAATGTAACCCAGAAAATGGAAAACTCCAATATGCACCTTTCTGCTAAGTCACTTCAGTTGTGTCCGACTCTGTGTGACCCCAGAGGGCAGCCCAACAGGCTCCCCCATCCCTGGGATTCTCCAGGCAAGAACACTGGAGTGGGTTGCCATTTCCTTCTCCAATGCAGGAAAGTGAAAAGTGAAAGTGAAGTCGCTCAGTCGTGCCTGACCCTCAGCGACCCCATGGACTGCAGACTTCCAGGCTCCACCGTCCATGGGATTTTCCAGGCAAGAGTACTGGAGCGGGGTGCCATTGCCTTCTCTGAATATATGTACCTTAGCATTCAAATATTATATATTACATACGATTCAGGAAAAGATGAAGTATCATTTTTTGCTTTATAATTCTGTGACACCCATTACATGATACTAGAATTCTGTGTTTAACTACCCTCTACTCTTATTTTATATAAATTCTTCAGTTCCTTATGTTTCTGCTAGAACTCAGGAATGGCCAAGCATAGTAGCTAATTTGTAGGTTTTTAAAAAAATCATAGTACTGTATAAATGTTTCTCTCAAATTTGGAAAGATTTCTTTAGTGCATTAGCATAAGAAGCTATAAAATACAGAATTTTAAATGAGTCGGGTAATATACTTCTCATTTAAGTGATATCGAAGTTCCAAAAACAGTTTTCAACACTCTGGCTTTGAAAATTGTAAAATGAATCCACAAGAAGACAAGACTGATTTAACAAACATATTAGAACTTACATATCCAAATGAGTACTGTGTGTTTCAAAGTAAAAAATTTGGAGAGTTATAAAGTCATTACAATGATGCCACATTATTGAAAGCACCTTGGGATTTTTTTTTTTTTTTGGAGTTTTTAGTTCATGACTCATCCAGATATTCTGCCTCAATCATATTCCTTTTGTTTAACTAAAAATATAACAGCTCAGATTGAGCATCCATATTATTCACTAAATGTGGTTCAGAATGAATTCTGTTTTCCAAAATCAAGTTTTCCCTCAAACTATGAAGGTTTGTCACCACTGAAAGCACTGAAAATAATCCCACAGGACCTTAAAGCAATTGTAAAAGAACTTCAAAAACTTTTGACAAGTTGAACATTATTGAAACTGACATAAGTAAATATAACATTCCAAGGTAACTAATTTGAATTCTGTTCAAGTATTTATCAACCATCTCTGTACTAGGTGCTGTTATAGGTGCTACAAGAAACAAAAAGATGAGAAAAACATAATTTCCTGAGGGGAAGAATTATGATCTTAGAGGGAAAGATGAGACATGTGCATGAATGACTGTAATACAAAGAAAAATATGATAAATGACACAAAGGAGGTACAATAAATGAAGTGCAGTAGAAGTCCAAGATATAGCAAAATTGTATCACTTGTGGATTTATATCTCAGCTGAATGTTAAAAGATGAGCAAAATTTTGATAGAAATAAAAAAGCATTCCATGGGGGAAAGAATGGCATGAACATTGCCATTATAAAAGGATAGGGTTAGTTTGGGGATGATCATTTCAGGTAGATCTAGAAAGGGAGTTAGGGTCACTTTGTGGAGTGTATGAATGCGAAGGTACAGTATATCTAATTCTGTAGAAAATAAGGAGTCACTGAAAGCTTTTAAGCAGATGAATTATATGTTCAGAATTGTAGTTTTATACATAAGGATGTTTAATGTGATTAAATGTATATAATTAAGTATACTGAATTAAGTATGGAAACTTATACAATAATTTAAGCAAGAGATAACCCAGGCTTGGAACAAGGTTAGAAGAGGTGGGAATTAAGAAGAGAAATATAAAACATATTTCTAAAAAAGGGTCTTGTGCATGGGATACAAGAAAACTAAATAATCTGGTGATTACTGAAATAGTCTTTTAATAGTCCTCATAAAACTTTCTCCACAAATGGCTGCCTGTTCAAACTAATGGAGAGCTGGAGAGTCATAGCTTTGAATGTGAATGTAAGAAAGTGCCTAATGTTGGAAATCTGCTTCTCTTGGCTAAGAGTGGATACACTAAAGTATATAACACACTAATTTGGATGTAAAATGGAGTCACATCATATAGATAATTAAGATTTGTGAATCCAACTATAAAACACTTATCTTTCTCTGAGCTATTTAAATCCTAAAAGATGATGCTGTTAAAGTTCTGCCCTCAATGAGTCAGCAAATTTGGAAGACTTAGAAGGAAATAGCAACCCATTCCAGTATCTTTGCCTGGAAAATCTTATGGACAGAGGAGCCTGGTGGACTGCAGTCCATGGGGTCGCAAAGAGTCGGGCACGACTGAGTGACTAACACTAAGCAGTGGCCACAGGACTGGAAAAAGTCAGTTTTCATTCCAATTTCAAAGAAAGGTAATGCCAAAGAATGTTCACACTACCATACGATTGCAATCATTTTGCATGATAGTAAGATTATGCTCAAAATCCTTTAAGCTAGGCTTCAGCAGTATAACCATAAAGAAAGCTGAGTGCCAAAGAAATGATACTTTCAAACTGCGGTGCTGGAGAAGACCCTTGAGAGTCCCTTGGACAGCAAGGAGATCAAACCAGTCAATCTTAATGGAAGAACTGATGCAGAAGCTGAAGCTTTAGTACTTCGGCCATCTGATCTGAAGAGCCAACTAATTGGAAAAGACCCTGATGCTGAGAAAGATTGAGAGCAAGAGAAGAAGGGGATGACAGAGGATCAGATGGTTGGACAGCATCACCACCAACTCAATGGAGATAAGTTTGAGCAAACTTTGGGCGATAGTGAAAGACAGGGAAGCCTGGTGTGCTGCAGACCATGAGGTTTCAAAAAGTCAGAAATAGATAGCCAATGAGAATTTTCTATATGGCTCAGGAAACTCAAACAGGGGCTCTGTGTCAGCCTGGAGGGGTGTGATTAGCTGTGAGATGTGTATAAGAGACAGATATATATATATATATATATATATATATATATATATACACACAACTGAAATTAAAAGTTTTATTACATGTATATTCAGAGATAAATTTCTTTAAAAAACAGCAAAAGATTTATAGCTTTTATCAAACTACAATATTCTCTGCTTTGGACTAGCATTCTTAACATGAATCACGGTTTCCCTGTCTTTGCTTTGCACATGGGTCCTTGCTGAACCAAAAGATAGGCACTTAAAAGACATTAAACATCCTGGTAGTTTATTGCTGATAGTAGTTTATGTACTGATACATTTACTATGTAATTTAAAAGACAAACAGCAAAGACAAAAACAAGATGGACTAAGCAGATTTAGAGTCACATTCCCTTACCATGGAAACATTAACAGATAGAAATTGAAAAGAACAACATCATGGTAGCTCTAGAAATTAGTTCAAGATTTTACAGCAATCAAGCAAAGAAAAAAATCAAGAAAAAGCAACATAAAGAATCCGCCTCCAATTCAGGAGAGGCAGGAAACACGGGTTCAATCCCTGGGTTGGGAAGATCGCCTGGAGGAGGAAATGGCAGCTTGCTCCAGTATTTTTGCCAGGAAAGTCTCATGGACAGAGGACCCTGGTGAGCTACAGCCCATCGTGTTGCAAAGAGTCAGACATGACCGAGTATCTTCAGGAGCACACAAAAAAGTAAGAAATTTCATGGCATTTAAAAAATTGTTGTATTCTCTTCTTTGTATGGCATGACATGGATCATGGAAAGTGTTGATTTGGTCACCAGTCTCCTTATGTGAACCAAAGAGAGCAGAATAGAGTGAACTTACAACATTCTAACCTGACTTTGGGCTGCTTGAGAGATTCATCTCTTTAGCTCCTAAGTTGGAGTTCACACAGCCAAGAGTGACATAGCTCAGATCTCAGGCTAGGGAAAGTGGCAGGAAGCAGCAGGTAAGACTCAAAAAAATAGCAAGAAAGACATTATTGATGCATACACTAGGTCTTCCAAGGGTCTAAGAGAAACAAAAATGAGACTCTTTGGGAAATAAAAATATTTAAATGTAGCCATGTACAGAGGGAAATCAACACAAAGCACAGGACCAGAGGAGACACATGCCCAAGAAAAGCCTACAAAGACCTTAAGCCTTTACACCAGTTTAATTAGTGAAAGTCTTCAGATGTGAAGACAGACGACAAAGACTTGGGGAGGTGATTATTTGTTCAAGTGCCAAACTTAAAAAGTCACAAAATATGCAAAGAAATAGGAATACATCATTCATTCAAAAGAATAAAATAAATGTCCAGAAAAATGTCCCTGAAGAAACATGAACATTGGAATTACTAGGCAAATCCTTTAAAACAATTATCTTAAATCTATTCAACGAACTAAAGAAAAAAAAATACAAAGAGATGAAAGCAATGAGTGACAATATATGTACAAAATGATGGTATCAACAAAGAGACAGAAATTACAAAATAAACCAAACAGAAATTGTGAAGCTGAAAGTACTATAAATGAACTGTA
>SJYT01030018.1:119538-130118 GCA_006410635.1 Cephalophus harveyi | reverse complement strand
ATGTATGACCATTAAAAATTAAATAATCAAACTTGCTTCATTTCAAATTTTAAAAAGTTTTTATCATGAATGGATGTTGAATTTTGTTAAAAGTCTTTTTTCTGTGTCTATTGAGATGGCCACATGATTATTTTTCCATTTTATTAATGTACTGCAATATATTAAAATGTCAATTAACATCAATATGTTGATGTTAAATATGTTGAATATGTTGAACATAGGATTTGTTGAAAATGTTGAATGAGGATATATTGAAGCATCCTTGCATCTCAGGGATAATTTCCACTTGATCGTGGTGAATACTTTAAAAATACTGCTGAATTCAGTGTTCAAGTATTTTATTGATGATTCTTGTATTTATATTCATCAGGGATATTGGCCTGTACTTTTCTTTTCTAGCAGTATCCTTTTCTGGTGTTAGTTTCAGGATAACACTGGCTTCTTATTTTATAAGTTTGGGAAACATCTCTACTCTGATTTTTTGGAAGAATTTGAGATATATTGAAATTAATGCTCCTTTTAATGTGAGGTAAAATTCACTGGAGAAGCAAAATGTTCCCGGGATTTTATTCACTAAGAAATTAGTGATAACTAATTCAATCATTTTATTAGTAATTGGTCTTTTCACATTTCAATTTTTTTCTTGATTCAGTCTTGGCAAATTTCATGTTAGTAAGAATTTTTCTGTTTCTTCAAGGTTGTCCAATTTGCTTGTGTATAGCTGTTCATAGTAGCCTCTGATGATCCTTTGTATTTCTGTGATATCAGTAGTAATGTTTCCTTTTTCATTTATAATTTTGTTGACTTGGATCCTCTCTCTTTCATCCTTGTATAGTCTAGCTAAAGATTTTTTTTTTCAAATTTGTTTGCATCTTCTAAGAAGAATCTCTTGTTCTAATCTTTCTTATGTTTTCATTTTCTCTATTCCATTTATTTCTGATCTTATTCATTGTTGTCTTCCAAAACTTTTGGCTCAGTTTGCTTTTCTTTTTCTAGTTCTTTGAGGCACAGAGTTAGATTACTTTACTTGCAATCTTTCTTGCTTCTTAATATATGGGCACTTATTGCTATGAGATTCCCTCTTAGAATTGCTTTTGCTGACTCCCACAAGTGCTAGTATATTGTGTTTCCATTTTAGTTTGTCTTGAGAAACTTTTTCCCTTTTAATTACTTCTCTGATTCTTTGGCTATTTGGGAGAGTGTAAATTAATTTCATTTTGCTCTTAAATTTTTCAATTTTCCTCATTTATTTCTATTTTCATGCCACTGTGGTCAGAGAAGATACTTGATATATTTAAATCTTCTTGAATGTGCTAAGACTTGTTTTGTGTTCTAAAATACACTCTATCATAGAAAATGTTCTGTGAGTGCTTGAGAAGAGTATGTATTCTGCTGTTATTAGAATGTTCTATATATGTCTGCTATGTTTATTTGGTATAGCATTGTTTATGTACACTGTTTTCTTATTGTTTCTTTCTCTGGATGCTATCTCCATTGTTGAGAGTGGGTTACAAAGTCCCTATTACTGTACTACTGTTTATCTCTTTGTTAGCTCTGTTAGTTTTCCTTTGTATATTTAGATGCTCTAACATTGGCTACATACATATTTACAACTGTTATATCTTCTTAATGAATTGCCCCCCTTTTCATTATATGAACTTCCCTGTCTCCTTTTATCATTTTCATTTTAAAGTCTCTTTTTTTTTCTGATATTGTTACCCATGATTTCTTTTGGTTACCATTTGCCTGAAGTGTCTTTTCTCCATTCTTTTGCTGTCAATCTATGTGGGTCTTTAAGGCTAAAGTGAGTCTCTTGTAGGTAGCATATCAATGGATCTTGCTCTTTCATTCATTCAACCATACTATGTCTTTTATTTGAATAATTTATCCTGTTTATTAATAAATAAGTACTTACTATCGTCGTTTTCAAGGCTATTTTATGAATATTTTATAGAGCCATTGTTCCTTTTTTTCTTTAACCTACTGTCCTTTTTGTGTTATTGTCTCTTTTGAGATCATCATTCTTTGAATTCTTTATCATGTTCATTTATGTAACTGCTACAGGATTTTCCCTTGTGTTGAACACGAAGCTTACATAAAATATCTTAAATATATAATGCCTTATTTTAAATTGATCAACTTAACTTCAATAAGATTCCTTAATTTTAGTTTTAATTCTTTTTCCATTTACAGTGGTTATGTTTATTTTGGCTAAGTTTTTAACTTATAAGTGAGTGAAGTCGCTCAGTTGTGTCCAACTCTTTGTGGCCCCATGGACAGTAGCCTGCACCAGGCTCCTTGGTCCATGGGATTTTCTAGGCAAGAGTACAGGAGTGGGTTTCCATTTCCTCCTCCAGGGAATCTTCCCAACCCAGGGATCGAACCCAGGTCTCCCTCATTGTAGACAGACACTTTACCATCTGAGCCACCAGGGAAGTCCTTTTAACTTATAAGCTAGTTATATTAAGCACTGCCAGTACTATATTGCAGACTATAATTATGATTATTTAACATTACTACCTACCTTTCCGTTCATATGTTCTTAACGGTATCTTCTGACTTGAACTCTATTTAGCATTTCCTGTAAGGCAGGTGTGATAATAAGGAACTCTATTGTATTTGGCTTGCTTTTATCTCTCTTTTGTTTCAGATGGGCAGCTTTCCTGGGTATATAATTTTTGGTTGATATTTTCTTTCAATATTTTGAATATGTCATTCTATTGTCTCCAGGCCTGAAAATTTTGTGTTGAAAGATCCATCAATAGTTGTATAGGTGTTCTTTACTATGTAATTACTCTCTCTTTCTTTTGCACTCTAAAATTTGATCTTTGTCTTTGACTTTCATGAATTGAATCATAGTGTCTTTCACTGAGGCCCTATTCATGTTCAAACTATTCCTTAGGTCACATGTATCCAGATGTCCTTTTCTCTCTTTGGATTCAGGAAAATTTTTTACCATTATTGTTTTAAATATATGTTCTCTCCTTTCCTTCTGGAATTCTCATAATGTGAATAGTTTGCTTTTCATCATGTCCCATAATTCACAATGGCTTTCCTCACTCGTTTTCATTCTTTTTTCTTTTTGCCACTCTGACAGTGTAATTTCCATTGTCTTGTCTTTCTCGTCATTGAATGTTTCTTATGTATGTTCAAACCTATTTTTTAACCTATACTGAATTTTTCAGTTATTGTATTTTTCAACTCTAAGATTTCTATTTTTTTATTGCATTTTTCAACTGTAAGATTTCTATTTTTTTTAATATGGTTGTTATTTCCTCTTTGAACTGTTTTGTTTATACATGGTTTCCCTTATTTCATTAAATTATTTCTCTGTGGTTTCACATTGTTCACAAAACTTCCTTAACATGGCCACTGAATTTTTTCTGAAAGTTCAAAGGTCTTTATTTCTTTAAAGTCAGTTGGATGGATGGATGGATTGATGGCATCACCAACTCGATGGACAAGAATTTGAGCAAGCTCCAGGAGCTGGTGATGGACACAGAAGCATGGCACGCTGCAGTCCATGGGGTCTCAAAGAGTCAGACACAACTGAGTGACTGAACTGAACTGGAGCTGAATTATTTTCCTTTGGTGATGTCACATCTACCTGATTTTTAGTGATCCTTGATTCCTTAAGTTGGCATCTGTGCATTTTAGTAAGTGGTCTCCTCTCTCAAACTTTAAAGGTTCTCTTTGGTAGAGATAGTTCTTCACCAATCAACTCAGGCTGGATTTCTGGGCATATCTGCTGGTAATGTCCTTGGGGAAGTGGGACTTTTATCAGGGTCTATTTTGGGGCAAAGTCACTATCCAACAACTCTGAAGACAGGGAGGAGGGTGTGTGGCACTGGCTCAGAATAGTTGGATAGAACTGCTGGCTTGGTATCTTGCTTATGTGAGACTACAGAATGTACTCTTCAGTTGTTTGCCTTCTTTGTTCAGGCTAACTTTGTTCAGGTATTTAGGGCTGGAAACTATACTCAAGAGTAGGCATGGCTATAAATTTGATTGCCTGCCTTGTCAGGGCAGCAGAATAGGCTCTATGATTTTCATATCACTTTGTTTGTGGACCCAAATCAGGCAAGACTATGTTCTGAATTATGTGGCCATACAGGCTCCAGATTTTGTCCTGCAGATGGACTAAGTCATGTCTGTGCTGTCTTTTTAAGTTCCACTGTAAGCATGGCTGTTCGATTGGTTATATACCTTCTCATATGCTCTGATTAGGTTCCTTCTTCAGTTGGAATGAAGGTTATACTCAGAAATGGACTGGACTACAAATTATCTTCCCTGTCTATACTAAGCAAAAGAACCATCTCCAATGTCAGAAAGACTCTTTGTTTGTTGTCTTAACCCAAGCCAACACACACCGAAAGTTCCCTTACTGAACAGGACCACTGATGTTCTAAAAACTATTGGCTCTGCTGCCCACCTCTTAGCTCAAGTGCTGTTGGGCCCCCAGAGCTTCCAGGAGTTGTTACCAGTTCTTTGAGTCAGATGGGGCCAAAAGACACTTTCCACAGTAGGTTGGTCAGCAAAGCTCCTCTTTGAGAATTAAAATCAGGCAGATCTGTACCCCACCATGGTCAAAATGCAGCCTTAACTTGGTTCTACAGATGAACAAAACTGCTGGTTGGGATTACTATACAGCAAATACACTATCATATTTGCAAATACAAATGCAATTTTTCAAGATCCATGTGCTGGTTGTTGCAAGCCCCTCCCCCTTTCTTCATTGCAATCAGATTTGTAGTGGCCAAGTCTCACATATTCTCATGAGAATGCCCATGTTGCAGATTAGGTGTTCCTGCAAAGTGCTCCAAAATGCTGGGAGTGGGTTTGTTGTCCCTCAGTTGTCCCCTAGTTCTCTCTTCCCACAGGAGGAACAAAGGCTCAGTGGAGACCTGTACACATGGTGCTGTGTTGGCCTTGGTGAGAGACAATGCAGTCAACATGTAGCTACTTCTCTTACCCTTCTAATGCAGTCTATCTTATTCTCTGTGGTGCAAGAGGATGCTTCAGTCTCATCCCCATGTTCTACTATTCTCTCAGTCGTGTCTTGTTCTTGAGTTGTTAGTTGTTAATGCTTGTTAGTACTTTTGTTGTGAGGGGAAATGAAATTAAAAACAACCTATAGGGGCTTCCCTCATAGCTCAGTTGTTAAAGAATTTGTCTGCAATGCAGGAGACCCCTGTTCGATTCCTGGGTTGGGAAGATCCCCTGGAGAAGGGAAAGGCTACCCACTCCAATATTCTGGCCTGGAGAATTCCATAAACTATATAGTCCATGGTTATACATAGTCCATATATAGTTATATGTAGTCCACATATACAAAGAGTCAGACATGGCTGAGCGACTTTCACTTTCATGTTGCCATATAGGTAACATCAGAATCCCCATGATAAAAACTCTTAACAAATCAGATATAGAAGGAACATTCCTCAACATAAAAATAAAAACATATATAAAAAGCTCACAGCTAACATATTCAGTGGTGAAAGGGGGAAGCCTCACTTTTAAGATAAGGAATAAGACAAAGGTGCCAACTCTCATCATTCCTATTCAAGCTAGTACTGGAAGTCTTAGCCAGAGCAATAAGGCAAGAAAAAGAAATAAAAGACATAATAATTGGAAAGGAAGAGATATAGTTGGCTCTATTTTCATATGCCAAAATTTTATATGTAGAATCCCAAAGAGTCCACCAAAAAAATGTTTGAGCTAATCCATGAATTCAGTAAAGTAGCATGATACTAACATACAAAAATCAGTAACATTTCTACATACTAAAAATTGAATTATCCAAAAAAGAAATAAAGAAAATAATCCCATTTATGATTGCATCAAGATAATAAAATATATTACAAACATATTAAATTGGGAGGTGAAAAATGTCTACTCTTCCTGCGTTCATGGATTGGAAAAATTAATATTGTTAAAAAGTCAGTATTACCTAAAGATATCTATAGATTCAATGCAATTCCTATCAAGATTTCAATGGTGTTTTTTTATAGAAGTATAAAATAATCCTAAAAATTTTGTAGAAGCACAAAAGACTCCAAATATCTAAAACAATTCTGAGAAAGAGAAGGGCAGGTGGTATCACATTCCCTGAATTCAAGCTATATTAAAAAGCTATAGTAATCACTACAGAAAACAGTATGGAGGAGCCTTAAAAAATTAAAAATAGAACTGTTGTATGATCCAGTAATTCACTTCTGGGTATTTTGCTGAGGGAAACAAAGCATTTTTTTCACAAATATATGCATCCTTATGATCACTGCAGTGCTATTTGCAATAGCCAAGGTATAGAAGCTACCTAAGTGTTCATCAATAGGTGACTGGATAAAGAAAAATCTGATACACACAGTTACTCACTCATTAAAAATGAAATTTTGCCATTTGTGACATGGATAGACCTAGACTATCCATCTATATTTCACATAGACATTATGCTATGTGAAATAAGTCAGAGAAAAGCAAATATCATGTGATTTCACTTATATGTGGAATGTAAAAAACAAAGCAAATGAACAAACATAACAAAACAGAAACAGATTCATAGAGACAGAGAACAAACAGGTGGTTGATGTGGGGAGGGGTGTATGAGGGAAACAGGTGAGAGAAATTAAGAGGCACAGCTTCCAGTTGTAAAACAAATGAGTCATGGGGAAGAAATGTTCAGTGTGGGGAAATGTAGTCAATAATAATGTAATATCTTTGCCTGGTGACATGCTAGCTAGACTTATCATGGTAGTCAGTTTGTAATGTATAGAAATATATAATCACTATGTTATATACCAGAAACTCACATAGTGTTATAGGTCAATTATGAGCAACAAGCTCATAAAAAGATCAGATCTGTGGTTGCCAGATGCAGGTAGGGGAGAAGGAAAAATGGATAAAGGTGGTCAGTGCTGGGGGCCAGCGTGAGGAACTCCGCCCATGGCAAAGGTCATGAGGAAGGAAGCTTGGCATACACAAAGGCGTGATCAAGCCTCAGGAAACCCCCTGTTCCCGAGCATCTACCCCCAAAACCAGAGTACTTTATGGGGGCTCTCCCCCATAACCATTTCTCTCAGAGAAGGAGTTAACTTGCAGCTCCAGTTAATAAAAATTCCTGGGTGTGACAAGAGTGTTTCAACTTACGAACTCTGAAGGTTCTCTGGCCTGCCTGATCAGGTTCGTCCAGCCACATGTGATTGTTTACAGCCTCCCAACTGTGAGAGGCACAGGATGTTTTAAAACTTTCTAAATACAGACTCTTTTGAGAAAGAAGATTATCAGTATAGTATTAGTGGGTTGATTAGGAATTATATTGGTGAAGGGTTTTTTCATCTGTCCTGCCAATAATTACTGCTAATTCCCTGCCCTGGGTGTGACAAGGGTGTCTCAGGTCAAACCTCTCTGCTGACAGGCTAGCTTGTGTGACAACCTCTCAACCATAAACAGCACAGAGAGTTTGGAGTATTAGCATAGGGCTTTTCTCATTGTTGAGTCAATGATTGCCGCCAGGCCTCCATATCCTTAGGCACCTGGGAATATATTAATCAATGTATTTGGAATATAGAAAAGGAAATATAGTAGTTTTTGATGTTAGCAATACTAGACTTTTTGAGTTAATGAATTTTCTCTTTTGTTATAGATCACTGTACTTTGTTATAAATCACTGTGTCCTTGCTATGTAAAAATGTAACTTTATCACTATCTTAAGACTAAATAGATCTTAAGGGGAACATTGGTGAAGGGTTTTCATTTGTTGGGCTGATGTTTGCTGCTAAATCTCCATATTCCCTGCCCTTATAATGAATATAACTAGCATATAGGAGAAATAAGTATTAACCTTTAAGATTAATCATATTAACCTTAGGTTAAGTAAATTCCTTTCCTAGTTGTAACTCACTACACCCTCACCCTATAGGAATGCAACTTTATTTGGAAGGTGGAGCCTGATTTAAGAAAAAATCACCCCTGGAAAAAATAAGTTTTCTGGTTAACTGACCAGTATCAGAAAGGGCCATAAAATGTCAGCAGAACTCATGGCCAGAAGATGATGCAAAAACCCATAAGACCTTTGTATAATTTTATATGAAGCACCTGATTGTGACAAGGGTCAGGTCTGCTGACCCCCACGTGACTCTGTATTCATCCCTATGTATAACAAAAGGTATATAAACAAACCTGAAAAATAAAGAAATCGGATCAGTTCCTGGAAAGACTGACTCCCCCATGTCATTCTTTCTTGCTCCCCATTTTTCTGGCTGAATTCCCATCTGGAGCATGGATGCTATTCCACATAAACCAAGTTATTTAGCCTCTTTTTCTCCACTAATTTTCCTACTACACTATCAGTTTCTAATCTCTCTATATATCTGTAATTAAATATGTATTTTTCCAAGGACGCTGACTCTGTCCCCACCTTCAAATCACTCTGGATCCACCGGGGCTGGACCCCGGCAGGTCAGAGGTACAAACTTCTAATTATAAGATAAGCAAAAACTAGGGATATAATATACAACATATTAATATTATTAACACTGTTGCATGTTATATATGAAAGTCATTAAGAGAGTAAATCTTAAGAATTCTCATCACAAGGAAAAACACTTTATTCTTTTATAAAAATCTATGTATATATAATATAATGGTAATCATTTCATGATGTATGTAAGTCAAAACATTAAGTTGTGCACCTTAAAACTTATATAGTTCTGTATGTCAATTATATCTATATAAAAGTGGAAGGAAAAAAGCTACAGTAGTCAAAACAGTATGGCAGTGGCATAAAATACAGACACATAGCTCAATGGAACAGAATCAAGAGTTCAGAAATGAACTAATCCATATAAGTTCAAATAATATTTAACTATGAGACCAAGGTTACTCAATGAAAAAAAAAAATCTCTCTAATAAATGTTGCTGGGAAAACTGGATATTCACATGCAAAAGAATGAAACTAAACCCCTATTTTACATCACCCACAAAATTAAGTCAAAATGAATTGAAGACTAGCAACTGTAAGACTCCTAGAAGAAAATAGGAAAAAAAAAATCTCCTCAATATGGATCTTGGCAATGAGTTTTTGTATATTACACCTAAAGCACACAATAAAAAATAAACAAGAACTACATTAATTAAAAAGCTTCTGCATACCAAAAAGAAATGGCTGACAAAATATAAGGACAACCTATGGAATAAGAAAAAATATTTTCAAGCCGTGTGTTTGGTTAAGGGTTAATATCCAAAATAGGCTTTAAAAACTCATCAACTTAATAGCAGAAAGCAATAATCCAGTTAAAAATGGGCAAAAGACCTCAATAGACATTTTCCAAAGAAGATAGATGTATAGCCAGCAGGTATATGAAATGTGCTTAGCATCACTAATCATAAGGTGAATGCAAATTAATATCACCATGAGATTTCACCTCAAGATTGTTACAATGACTATCATCAAAGAAGACAAGAGATAAAAAATGCTGTCACAGATGTGGGTAAAAGGGAAAACTTGCACACTGTTGATGGGATTATAAATTGGTACTGGCATTACACAAAACAGTATGAAGGAGCCTCAATAATTTGAAAATAAAACTGTCATACAATCAATCAATTTCACTTTTGGGACTATATCTAATGGAGACAAGGATGTACTGTACAACACTTGAAACTTTGCTCAATTTTTTGTGGCAGCCTGGATGGGAGGGGAGTTTAGGGGGCATGGAAACATGTATATGTATGACTGAATCTCTTTGTTGTTCAACTGAAACTATCACAACAAGGTAAATAAGCTATACCCCAATACAAAATAAAAAGTTTTCTTTTTAAAGAAAAGAGATATGCGCCCTGATATTCATAGCAACATTATTCAAAATAGTCAAGACATGGAAACAACCTAAGTGCCCATCAACAGATTAATGGATAAAGAAGCTATAAAATATATAGAGAATGGAATATTATTCAGCCACAAACAGGATAAAATTCAGCCATTCACAATAACATGAGTGGACTCAAGGGCATTATGCTACATGAAATAAATAGAAGAGAGACAACTGATAAATTATCTCACTATATGTGGAATCTAAAACAGATTTTAAAAAAAAAACAACCTCATAGAAAAGGATATCTGATTTGTGCTTACCAGAGGCAGGGAACTGGGGAGTGGGAATTGGATGAAGGTGATCAAAGGTATACATTTGTACTTATAAGATAACAAAGTGCTAGGAATGTAATGTACAGCATCATGACTATAGTTAACACTGCTGTTGCCTTGATATTTGAAAATTGTTAAGAGAGTAGTTCCCAAGAGTTCTTGTCATAAGGAAAGAAAGATTTTTTCTTAAAGAAAAAAAAAATACACATTAGACAATGGATATTAACTAAGCTTATTGCTTAGTAATAAATACTGAATTGCTTAGTAATCATTTCATGTGAATAAAATCATTATGCTGAACACCTTAAATTTGCACAGTACTGTATGTTAATTATATCTTAGTAAAACTGAAAAAAGATATACAAAATAAATACCAAAAAAGAAAATGAAAAGAAAAAAAATGAAATATGCCATGTTAACAAAATAAATAGAAAAA
>SJYT01030018.1:66344-100547 GCA_006410635.1 Cephalophus harveyi | reverse complement strand
TTTTGTACACATACACACATATAGTGTGTATAATATTATATATTTTAGAAATGTTATGAATTTTTTTCTCAAAAAGTTCATTTTTTACCTGCTCAACTAAATATACCCTATAATCAAGATAAATTATTATCTTCAGCTGCTCTCATTATCTTGGCATATGAAGAGGCAAGTTATTGAATGCATGAAGTTCTTAATCATCTGTAGAAACATCAAGAAAAGAGTTGAAAATTTTTCATTCTAAAAGTTGGGTTGTTATTTATATGGGAGATAAAATGACAATCCATTGGATTCATGAAAATTGAGACCCACTGGGTTGAGTGAGGGAAGGTTACTGAATTAAAGGATTAAATGTCAAAATAACAAGTCATTTAGCTTTACCTCATGAGTCTAATAAATACTCTTTGCATTGTAGCAACCACTGAACATATGCCATCCCACAAGTAATAAGACAACCTGTGCCTTACTTTTTAGCTTCACTGGAGACTATTTGGTAAATCACTTAATTTCTATGAGCATTCATCTCCTACTCAGTAAAATTCTGGATTATATGACTTGTTTTATTTACCAATCTGGACTGTTACAAATAATTTGATATGTCAGCTCATTTTTCTTAGTTGTGTGTGTGTGTGTGTGTGTGTGTGTGTGTGTGACCTGCAGCTTCCAGGATCTTAGTTCCCTGACCAGGGATTGAACCCAAACATCCTGCAGTAGAAGTGTGAAGTCTTAAACACTGGACTGTGAGGGAATTCCTATGTTTCTTAAATTCTAAAGCTTGTTACAGTTTTAACATATTTATATATTTTTAGGATAATGAGACCTTTCAGTTTATCTACCATATTCATATGAAATTTCTTAGGTTGCTTTCTTCTTTAGAATTTGGCTTTTTAATGAAGACCTTGAGCCATTGGGAAATGATTAAAATATGTTCAGCATGTTCTGTGCAACCAAGCAGAGCAATGAGTGAAATATTTTAGATATACTGCTTTGGAAGTACTTGAAAAATACAACTTTGAGGAATGACTGTCTCCTTAGGAATTCCAGATAGTTAAGACTGTATTTTCACATTGGAATATTTCAGATAAATTCCTATGAAACACTGTTTTTATATATCAGATATCATACTTAAAACCAGTGTTAATAATGCCCTAAAATTGTATTAAGGGGGCTTACCTGGTGGCTCAGACTGTAAAGAATCTGCCTGCAATGCAGGAGGCCCCAGTTCAATCCCAGAGTCAGGAAGGTACCCTGGAGAATGGAATGGCTACCCACTACAATATTCTTGTCTGGAGAATTTCATAAACAGAGGAGACTGGCAGGCTCCAGTCCAGGGTGTCACACAGAGTCGGACACAACTGAGCAAATAACACGCACTTGCAATGTATTAAGGGGCTAAACCATTGGAAAAATAAAAATATATATATTCTTAAGTACTCATTCTTAAAAAACCTGATTTTGAAAATGGAGTGAATCCATAAAATCATCAACAACTCAAATAGAAGACATTATTTCCAACATCAAAACTTTTATTTTTTTCTTTATTTACAAACGATTGAGCTTTAGGCTAATATAATAACTTGAATATCTTTATCTTGGCCAATAGAGTTCTATTAGCATTGTCTTTTTAATCCATTATTATTATTCACTTTGAAATTTCTTGTTCAGTCACAAAGTTGTGTTCGACTCGTTGAGACCCCATGGACTGTAGCACACTAAGCTCCTGTGTCCACTAATATTTCCTGGCATTTGCTCAAATTTATATCTATTGAGTTGGTGATGCTATCTGTCTCATCCTCTGCTGCTCCTTTCTACTCTTAATCTCAATCTTTCCCAACATCAGAGTCTTTTCCAATGAGTCAGCTCTATACATCAGGTGGCCAAAGGCTTGGAGCTTCAGCTTCAGCAACAATCCTTCCAATTAATATTCAGGGTTGATTTCCTTTAGGATTGACTGGTTTGATTTCCTGCAATCAAAGGGACTCAGGAGTTTTCATCTAGCAGCTCAATTCCAAAGCATAAATTTTTCAACACTCAGCCTACCTTATGGTCCAACAACCACATTAATACATGACTACTGGAAAAATGATATCATTGATTATACAGACCTTTGTCAGCAAAGTGATGTCTCTACTTATTAATATGCTGTCTCGGTTTGTCATAGCTTTCCTTACAAGTATATTTTAATTTCATGGCTACAGTCACAGTCTTCAGTGATTTTGGAGCCCAAGAAAATAAAATCTGTCATTACTTCAAATTTTCCTCCTTTTATTTGTCATGAAGTGAAGGGACTAGATGCCACGGTCTTAAGTTTTTTAATGTAGAGTTTCAGGCCAGTTCTTTCACTCTACTTTTTCATTCTCATCAAGATGCTCTTTATTCCTTCTTCACTTTCTGTCAATGGAGTGGTATCATCTGTATATCTGTGATTTTTTTATATTTCTCCCAACAACCTTGATTCCAGCTTGTGATTCAGCATTTTGTGTATAAATTAAATAAGCAGGATGACAACATATAGCCTTGTCATACTCCTTTTGCAATTTTGAACCAGACAGGTCCACATCTGGTTCTAACTGTCCGTTTTTGTCCTGAATACAGGCTTCAAACAATTTCCAAGAAAAAGAAATGCAAAAAGAAAAACTGGTTGTTTGAAGAGGCCTTACAAATAAAAAAAGAAGAGAAACAAAAGCTAAAGGAGAAAAGGAAAGATATATCCATCTGAATGCAGAGCTCCAAAGAATAGCAAGGAGAGATAAGAAAGCATTCCTAAGTGATCAATGCAAATAAATAGAGGGAAAAAATAGAATGGGAAAGACTAGAGGTCCCTACAAGAAACTTAGAGATACCAAGGGAACGTTTCATGCAAAGATGGTAACAATGAAGGACAAATGGTATGGACATAACAGAAGCAGAAGATGTTAAGAGAGGTGGCAAGAATACACAGAAGAACTATACAAAAAAGATCTTAATGACCCAGATAACCATGATGGTATGATCACTCACCAAGAGCCAGACATCCTGGAGTGTGAAGTCAAATGAGCCTTAGGAAGCATCACTAAGAACAAAGCTAGTGGAGGCTATGAAATTCCAGTTGAGCTATTTCAAATCCTAAAAGATGATACTGTTATAGTGTTGCACCAAATATGCCAGCAAATGTGAAAAACAGCAGTGGCCATGGGACTGGAAAAGGTCAGTTTTCATTCCAACCCCAAAGAAAGGCAATGCCAAAAAATGCTCAAACTACTGTACAGTTACACTCATCTCACATGCTGGCAAACTAATACTCAAAATGCTCCCAGCTAGGCTTCAATAGTAGGTGAACTGTGAACTTCCAGATATTCAAGCTGGATTTAGAAAAGGCAGAGGAATCAAAGATCAAATAGCTAACATCCATTGGATCATAGAAAAAGCAAGAGAATTCTGGAGTGTGGGGGGGGGGATCTATTTCAGCTTCACTGACTATGCTAAAGTCTTTGTGTGGATCACAACAAACTGGAAAATTCTTAAAGAGATATTAATATCAGACCACCTTACCTGCTTCCTGAGAAATCTGTATGCAGGTCAAGAAACAACAGTTAGAACCAGATATGAAAGAGCAGACTGATGTCAAATTGGGAAAGGAGTATGTCAAGGTTGTATATTGTCAATCTGCTTATTTAACTTATATGCACAGTACATCATGCAAAATCCCAGGCTGGATGAAGCACAAACTGGAATCAAGATTGCCGGGAGATATATCAATAACCTCAGATACACAGATGACACCACCCTTATGGCAGAAAGTGAATAGAAATTAAAGAGCCTCTTGATGAAAGTGAAAGAGGAGAGTGAAAAAGCTAGCTTAAAACTCAACATTCAAAAAACGAAGATCATGGCATCCAGTCCCATCACTTGTTGGCAAATAGATAGGGAAACAATGGAAACAGTGAGAGAGTTTATTTTCTTGGGCTCCAAATCACTGCAGATGGTGATTGCAGAATTGGAATTAAAAGACGCTTGCTCTTTGGAAGAAAAGCTATGACCAACCTAGACAGCATATTACAAAGCAGAGGTATTACTTTGCCAACAATGGTCTGTCTAGTCAAAGCTATGATTTTTCCAATAGTCATGTATGGATGTGAGAGTTGGACCCACAAAGAAAGCATAGTGCTGAAGAATTGTTGCTTGGCAAATAGATAGGGAAACAATGGAAACAGTGAGAGAGTTTATTTTCTTGGGCTCCAAATCACTGCAGATGGTGATTGCAGAATTGGAATTAAAAGACGCTTGCTCTTTGGAAGAAAAGCTATGACCAACCTAGACAGCATATTACAAAGCAGAGGTATTACTTTGCCAACAATGGTCTGTCTAGTCAAAGCTATGATTTTTCCAATAGTCATGTATGGATGTGAGAGTTGGACCCACAAAGAAAGCATAGTGCTGAAGAATTGTTGCATGGGGTGGGATGTGGGAGGGGGATTCAGGATTGGGATCTCATATACACCCATGGTGGATCCATGTCAATGTATGGCAAAACCAATATGGTATTGTAAAGTAAAATAAAAAATAAAAAAAATAAACTGTGGTGTTGGAGAAGACTCTCGAGAGTCCCTTGAACTGCAAGGAGATCCAACCAGTCAATCCTAAAGGAAATGAGTCCTGAATATTCATTGGAAGGACTGATGCTGAAGCTCAAATGCCAATACTTTGGCCACCTTATGCAAAGAAGTGACTTATTGGAAAAGACCCTGATGCTGGGAAAGACTAAAGGCAGGAGGAGAGGGGGACGACAGAAGAGGAGATTGCTGATGGCATCACCGACTCAATGGACATGAGTCTGAGCAAGCTCCAGGAGTTGGTGATGGGCAGCGAAGCCCAGCATGCTGCAGTCCATGGGGCGCAAAGTCAGACATGACTGAGTGACTGAACTGAACTGAACTGAAGACTTTCAACAACAACGAACAGTTGTGTCATTCTAAAATATCCCTTATGCTCCTTCTTTGTAATCAGTCTCTCCAGCCACCCAGTCCCTAACAATTCCTATACTATTCCTATTATTTTCACTTTTATGAATGCCATATAGACAGAATAATACAGTATGTATTTTTTCTGAGACTAGCTTCTTTCACTTTGCATAATGTATTTGAGATTCATCTATGTTGTCTTTATCAATAGCTTTATCCTTTTCTTGCAGAGGAGCATTCCATGGTAAGAATACCACAGTTTATCCATTCATTCATTGAAGGACATGTGGCTATTATGAATAAAACTATTAAAAACATTTGTGTTCAGGTTTCTGTCTCCAAATATGTTTCCTTTTCTCTTGAGTAAATACCTAGGATTATGATTTCTGGTCAGTCAGTAAATGTATGCTTGACTTTATAGAAACCTGCTGAACCATTTTGAAAAGTCGCTGTACAAATTTGCTTTTGCACCAACATTCTATGAAAGTTTCAATTCTTTCAATTCCTTACTACATTTATTAGTATCAGATTTTTAAAAAATAACCATTTTAATAGTTGTGTAATTGTATGTTATTATTGTAGCTTTAATTTGTATTTCCTTAGTAACTAATGATATTGAGCATCTTTTAATACGCTTATTTGTCATTCACGCCTTCTCTGTATAAGTCTCCAAATATTTTGCAAGTTTCTAAATTGGATTGGTTGTTTCTTCTTGTTGAACTTGCAGGGTGCATTACATATTCTGCCTACAAGTCCTTTATGAGAAATATTACTTGCAAATAAATTTTTTCCTCATTTGTAGCTTGTCTTATTTTAGTAACAGTGTATTTTACAGAGTAGTTTTTAAGTTTGATGGAGTCCAATTTATCACTACTCTTTCATTTTACAGACTGTGCTTTTAGTGTCTTATCTAGAAATCTCTATCTAACACAAGGTCACAAAAATTTTTCCTATGTTTTCTTTTAGTCACTTTATATTTTTGCAGTTAACATTTAGGTTTTGGATCCATTTGGAGTTGATTTTTGTATAAGGTATGAAGTACAGGTCAAAGTTTTATTTATTCATTCATTTATTGATTGCATTTTGATATACAATTGTTTCAGTGTCACTAATTGAAAGAAAATTTATTGAACTGCTTTTTCATCTGTGTTAAAAGTCATTTAACCACATAAGCATGCTTCTCTTTCTGGTCACTTTTTACGGTTCCATTGATCAAAGTGTTAATTGCTTAATCAAAACCACATTGTCTTAACTACTATAGATTTACAGTAAGTCTTGAATCAGAAAGTATAAGTCTTCCAACACTGTACTTTAAAAATCAATTTAGCTATTAACATCCTTTTCATTCTGATGTGAAATTTGGAATCAGATTCTTGGTACCTGCAAAATTTCTGGTGGGATTGGATTGAATCAATAAATCAGTGTAGGGACAACTAGTATGTCTCCTAAATCATGAATGATATATTTATCTATAATTATTTAGATCTTCTTTGATTTCTTTCCTCAGAGTTTTATAGTTTTCAGTATACAGATTCAGTACATAGTCTGTAAAATTCATATCTATGCATTTCTTGTGTGTGGGGGGGGACTTAAGGAGACTATTGTAAATGGTATTTTTAAAATCATGGCTACTATATTTAAAAATAACATAGTGTATATTGAAATTTACTGAGAGTAGATTTCAAGAGTTCTCACTATACCAAAAAAAAAAGAAAAGAAAAGAACTAAACAGAAAAAATGTGAGTTGATGGATATATTAATTACCCTGATTGTACTAATCATTTCATAATACATTTACATATCAAACCATCACATTGTACACCTTAAACATACACAATTTTCATTTGTGAATAATACGTCAATAGAGCTGGAGTCCTTTTAAAAAAATTCCAATTGTTCATTGCTAGTATATCAATATACAACTAATTTTGGTATATTGACTTCAGTAACTCATTTATTGGTTTCAGAAGTTTTTTTTGTTGATTGTCTGGTCTGTTCTAAACAATTGTCATTCACAAAGAGATAAAGACTTATTTCTTCGTTTCCAATACATTTGCCTTTTATTTCTTATTGTGCCTGGATAAGGCCTAGAGTATAATGTTTAAATTAAATAAAAAGGCAAAAATATAGGACACTGAAAGATGAACTCCCCAGGTTGGTAGATGCCCAAAATGCTCCTCAAGAAGAGTGGAGAAATAACTCTAGAAAGAACAAAGAGATGGAGCCAAAGCAAAAATAACACCCAGTTGTGGATGTGATGTCCAATGCTGTTAAGAACAATATTATATAGGAACCTGTAATGTTAGTCCATGAGTTAAGGCAAATTGGAAGTGGCCAAACAGGCGATGGCAAGAGTGAACAACATTTAGGAAAAGGTGAATTAAAATGGACTGGAATGGGTGAATTTAACTCAGATGACCATTATATCTACTGCTGTGGGCAAGAATCCCTTAGAAGAAATGGAGTAGCCATCATAGTCAACAAAAGAGTCCAAAATGCAGTATTTGGATGCAATCTCAAAAATGACAGAATGATCTCCATTCATTTCCAAGGCAAACCATTCAATATTACAGTAATCCAAGCCTATGCCCCAACGAGTAATGCTGAAGATGCTGAAGCTGAATGGTTCTATGAAGACCTACAAGACCTTCTAGAGATAACACCTAAAAACCTTGTCCTTTACATTATAGGGGACTGGAATGCAAAAGTAGGAAGTCAACAGACACCTAGAGTAACAGGCAAATTTGGACTTGGAGAACAAAACAAAGCAGGGCAAAGGCTTACAGAGTTTTGCCAAGCAAAGACACTGGTCATAGCAAACACCCTCTTCCAACAACACAAGAGAAGACTCTACACATGGACATCACCAGATGGTCAATACCAAAATTAGAATCATTATATTCTTTGCAGCCAAAGACGGAGAAGCTCTATACAGTCAGCAAAACAAGACCGGGAGCTGATTGTGGCTCAGATCGTGAACTTCTTATTGCCAAATTCAGAGTTAAATTGAAGAAAGTAGGGAAAACCATGAGACTATTCAGGTATGACCTAAATCAAATCCCTTACAATTATACAGTGGAAGTGACAGATTCAGGGGATTAGATCTGATAGATAGCGTGCCTGATGAACTATGGACTGAGGTTTGTGACAGGAGGCAGTGATCAAGACCATCTCCAAGAAAAAGAAATGCAAAAAGGCAAAATGATTGTCTGAGAAGGCCTTACAAATAGCTGAGAAAAGAAGAGAAGCTAAAGTCAAAGGAGAAAACTAAAGATATACCAATTTGAATGCAGAGTTCCAAAGAACAGCACAGAGAAATAAGAAAACTTTCCTCAATGATCAATGCAAAGAAATTGAGGAAAGCAATAGAATGGGAAAGACTAGGGATCTCTTAAAGAAAATTAGAGATACCAGGGAAATATTTCATTCAAAGATGGGCAAAATTAAGGACAGAAATGGTATGGACCTAACAGAAGCAGAAGATATTAAGAAGAGGTGGCAAGAATACACAGGAGAATTATACAAAAAAGTTCTTGACCCAGATAACCACGATGGTGTGATCATTCACCTAGAGCCAGACATCCTGGAATGTGAAGTCAAGTGGGCCTTAGGAAACATCACCATGAACAAAGCTAGTGGAGGTGATGGAATTCCAGTTGAGCTATTCCAAATCCTGAAAGATAATTCTGTGAAAGTGCTGCACTCAATATGCCAGCAAATTTGGAAAACTCAGCAGTGGCCACAGGTCTGGAAAAGGTCAGTTTTCATTCCAGCCCCACAGAAAGGCAATGCCAAAGAATGCTCAAACTACTGCACAATTGCACTCATCTCACACACTAACAAAGTAATGCTCAAAATTCTCCAAGCTAGGCTTCAACAGTAGGTGAACTGTGAACTTCCAGTTGTTCAAGCTGGTTTTAGAAAAGGCAGAGGAATCAGAGATCAAATTGCCAACATCTGTTGAATCATTGAAAAATCACGAGAGATTCAGAAAAAAACATCTACTTCTGTTTTATTTACTATACCAAAGCCTTTGACTGTGAGGATCAAAACAAACTATGGAAAATTCTTAAAGAAGTGAGAATGCCAAACCACCTGACCTACCTTCTGAGAAATATGTATGCCAGTCAAGAAGCAACAATTAGAATTGGACATAGAACAGCAGACTGATTCCAAATCAGGAAAGGAGTAGATAAAGGCTGCGTATTGTCATCCTGCTTATTTAACTTTATGCAGAGTACATCATGTGAAATCCCAAGCTGTATGAAGCATAAGATGGAATCAAGATTTCTGGGAGAAATATTAATAACCTCAGATATGCAGATGACATCACCCTTAAGGCAGAAAGTGAAGAAGAATTAAAGATCCTCTTGATGAAAGTGAAAGAGGAGAGTGAAAAAGCTGGCTTAAAACTCAACATTCAGAAAACTAAGATCATGGCATCCGGTCCCATCACTTCATGGCAAATAGAGGGGAAAATAACGGAAACAGTGGAGGACTTTATTTTTCTGGGTTCCAAAATCACTGCAGATGGTGACTGCAGCCATGAAATTAAAAGACACTTGCTCCTTGGAAGAAAAGCTATGACCAGCCTAGACAGCATATTACAAAGCAGAGACATTACTTTGCCAACAAATATCCATCTAGTCAAAGCTATGGTTTTTCCAGTAGTCATGTATTGATGTGAGAGTTGGACTATGAAGAAAGCTGAGCGCCGAATAATTGATGCTTTTGAACTGTGGTGTTGGAGAAGACTCTTGAGAGTCCCTTGGACTGCAAGGAGACCTAACCAGTCCATCCTAAAAGAAATCAATCCTGAATATTCATTGGAAGAGTTGTTCCTGAAGCTGAAACTCCAATACTTTGGCTACCTGACGTGAAGAACTGAGACACTGGAGAAGATCCTGATGCTGGGAAAGATTGAAGGCGGGAGGAGAAGGTGACAACAGAGGATGAGATGGTTGGATGGCATCACTGACTCGATGGACATGAGTTCGAGTAAGCTCTGGAGTTGATGATGGACAGTGAAGCCTGGTGTGCTGTGGTCCATGGAGTCACAAAGTGTTGGACACGATTGAGTGACTGAACAATAACAACGTTGCTATCATCATTACAATCGATGGATATTGCATTTTGTCAAACACTTTTTCCTGCATCTATTGAGATAATTGTATATATATTGTTCTGTCCTTTACATTCTTGATATGGTAAGTTACACTGATTGATTTTCAAATGTTGAACCAGTATTCTGTTCCTGGAATAAACCCTATTTGGTGGTTATGTATTGCTTTTATATATTTGATTTATAAATATTTTATTAAAAGTTTTGAGTTTGCATTCATGAGGGATGTTTGTGATTTTCTTCCATTGTATTAGGTTTGGAACAGAGTAATAAGTTTGGAAGTGTTCCTTCTCTACTTTCATGTTCTAGAAGAGCTTACATGGAATTATTTGCATTTAAATCTTTGTTAGATATTACCAATGAAGCCATCTGAGCATGGAACTTTCTTTGTTAGAAAGTTTTAAACTATGCATTACATTTCTATATTATTTGGATTCTCTAGCTCTTCTTGATTGAGTTTGTGTAGTTTGTGTCTTTCAAAAAATTGGTCGTTTTATCTAAGTTGCTGAATTTAAAGGTGTAAAGTTTCTTATAGACTATTTCTTTATGATCCGTTTAATATTTGTAGGGTATATTGTGATGTACTCTTCTTCTTGATACTGGAAATTTGTTTCTTTTGTCTTGGTCAGTTTGACAAGAGGTTTATCACCTTTTTGGATCTTCTAAAATAATTAGCTTTTCGTTTCACTGACTTTTGTCTATTGTTTTTCTGTCTTCATTTACATTGATTTCTGCTCTTACCATTACTTTCTTTCTGTTTTATTTGGAATTAATTTGGTCTTCTTCTTTTTTTGTTTTTTAGTTTCTGAAGATGGGAACTTAGATTATTGATCTTTGACCTGTCTCCTTTATAAATTTTCTTCTAAATACTACTTTGGCTGCATTCTACAAATTTTGATAGGCTGTATTCTTTAACAGCCTTACTGAAGTATATCTGATGTACAAAAGCTGCACAATATTCAATGTCTACAAATTGATGAGTTTAGCCTTAAACAAAAACCAGTGATACCATTACCATAATCAAAGTTGTCAACATTTCCAACACCCCCACAAGAATTTCCTTGTGTTTCATTGTTTATTTGTTCTGTAACAAGAACACTTAAAAAGAGACCTACCCTGTTAACAAATTTTAAAGTGCACAACACTGTTGTTGTTGTTCAGTCACTAAGTCATGTCTGACTCTTTGCAACCCCATGAACTGTAGCACATCAGGCTCCTCTATCCTCTACTATCTTCTGAAGTTTGCTCAAATTCATGTTCATGGGGTACAATACTGTATTGTAAACAATAGGTATAATGTTCTAAAACAGATCTCTATAATTTATTCATTTGGCATAACTGAAACTAACTACCCATTGAATAACAACTTCCCATTTCCTTCACCTTCCATTCCTGGCAACCACCACTGCATTCTCTGCTTCTGACTATTTTAGATACTTCACTTAAGTGGAATCATGAAGTATTTGTTCTGTGACTAACTTGTTTCACTTTAATGTCCTTCATGTTCATCCATGTTGTTGCAAATAGCAAAATTTCCTTCTCTTTAAGGACTGAATAACATCCCATTGTATGTATATATTGCATTTTATTCATTCATCTGTTGATAGACACTTGGTTATTTCCATATTATGGCTATTGTGACTAGTGCTGCAATAAATATGGGTATGTAGCTATCTCTTCAAGATCCTGACTTTAATACTTTTGGATATAGTTGTCCCTTGCTATCTGCAGGAGATTGGTTCCAGGAACCCCCACAGATAACAAAATCCAAGGATGCTCAAGTCCATTATAATTGACTCTCTATATCAACCTATCCCTGGGTTCCACATCGATGAAAACAAAAAGATGACTATTTACCCAGATGTGGGATTGCTAAATCATATGGTAATTCTATTTTTATTCTTTTTCAGGAATCTTCATATTGTTTGCCATAGCTGCTGAACATTAATCGATATCCCACCAGCAATGTACAAGGGTTCCAATTTTTCCACAGTTTTGCCAATACTTTTTATCTTTTGGTTGTTTAATAATATGCATTCTAACAGGTTTAATACCATAAACACACACAGAAATCAATTAAAAAAAAAAAAAACCTTAAACACAAGACCTGAAACTGTAAATCTCCTAGAAGAAAACACAGGGAAAAAGTTTCTGGACACAGGTCTTGGCAATAATTTCTTGGTTATATCACCAAAAGTACAGGCAACAAAAGCAAAAATAGACAAGTGGGATTACATCATACTAAAAAATTCTGCCTAGCAAAGAACAATCAAGTAAATGAAAACACAACCTACAGAATCAAAGAAGATATTTGAAACCATATAACTGGTATGGGTTCATTTCCAGAATATGTAAGGAATTTCTAAAACTCAATAGCAAAAATAACTAATTATCCAATTAAAAGTGAGTAAAGATCTTAAACAGATATTTCTCTGAAAAAGACATACAAATGGTCAACAGATATTTGAAAGATGCTCAACATTATTAAGCATCAGGCAAATGCAAAGCAAAACTATAATGATATGATTTATTTTAATCATCATTCAGTTCAAAATACTGATTTTCCCACTTTTGTTTAAAATATTTAAGTATTTTCCAGATATCTTTGTTATTGATTTCCAGTTCAGTGTACTTATTTCAACTGTCTTAAGTTCTTTACAATTTGTCTAATGGCCCAGGCAGAACATGATTTATTTTAAAGAATATTCCATGTACATTTTTCAAGGAATGTATCTTTGGCTGTTGTTGGAAAGGCAGTTCTAATAATGTCAATTAGTTCATGCTGGTTAATAATGTCGCTCAGATTTTCTGTATCTATACTGATTTTCTGACTACTTGTTCTATCAGTTATTGAGAGAGGAATGGTGAACTCCCCAAGTATAATTGTTCACTTGTCTGTTTCAACTTTTAATTGTATTAGTTTTGCTTTATGTATTTTGAAGATTTTTTTAGGCACATACACAACTAATATTGTTACAGTCTTTTGGTAAATTGATCCTTTGTTCATTATGTATTATACCCTCTTTATTCCTCATACTATTTCTTGTTCTATATTTTGTCTGACACTGAAGGATATACTTCAGCTTTGTTTTGAATATTCTGTTATTGAATATAATTTTTTATCATTTAACCTTTAACTTAAGTCTTCATATACAGTTGTCCTATATGTAAGATACAGTTGAGCTTTAAAAATCCAATATGACGTGCTTACTTCAGCAGTACATATATTAAAATTGCAATGATACAAAGAAGATTAACATGGCCCCTGAGCAAGAATGACATGCAAATTCGTGAAGCATTCCATATTTTCACGGTCAACTCTAATATTATTGACTATAAACCCCCTAACATTTGGATGAGTCATAGTATATGTGGAAAAAGTGTGCTTGTTTGAATGAATGAAATACATTATATGCCAGGTTATATGTCAGGTTCTGTTCTATGTACTGGAGATACAGAAGTGGGGAGAAGAATCTCCTGAAACTGATACTATAATAAAGGGATACAGACAATAAAAAATTATATAAGCAAACTATAAAAACATCCAGTATGACAATATGTCTTTAAGCTAGTGTGTTTAGATCACTTATATTTAATATAATTACTAATATGGATGGATTTAGGCATATTATTTTAATAACTGTTTTCTGTGGTCCTTCTGACTTTTTGTTCTATTTCCCTTTTCCCAGCTTCTTTTTTTGTTATCTGAAAATGTTTTTGGAATAGTTTAATTCATTGGATTTTGGGGTACATGTCTTTCTATATTTTTGAAGTGCTTTTTTCACTGACTTTGGTCTCTATGATTTGTCATGAGAAATTCGTTGTGTGTGTGTGTTAGTCACTCAGTCGTGTCCAGCTCTTTGTGACCCCCTGGACTGTAGCCCACCAGGCTTCTATGTCCAAGGAATTCTCCAGGCAAGAATACTGGAGTGGATTGCCATTCCTTTCTCCAGAGGATCTTTCCAACCCAGGGATCAATCCCTGATCTCCTGCATCATAGCCAGATTCTTTACGATTTGAGCTACAGGAAAGTCTAAAATATGGAACACTTCATGAGTTTGCATGTCATCCTTGCACATGGAGAAATTCATGGTCATTTTCAAATCTTTGTTTCCCTATATATTTTGTTTTTCTCCAGCTGTTTTCAACACAATACCTTTGATTTTTAGCAATTTGATTATAATATCTGATCATGATTTCCTTTGAGTTTAACTTGTTTCAAGGGATCTTGAATCTAAATTTTTATCATTTTTATGTGTTTTGTAGAGTTAATTCACTAGTGCAGTAATTCAGACAAAGTTGTTTTTGTTTTTGTTTCCTTTTCTTTTTTTGACTTTGTCATGTGACATGTGGAACTTCCCTGCCCAGGGATCAGACCCACATCCCCTGCGTTGGAAGTGCAGAGTCTTAACCACTGGACCATCAGGGAAGTCTGGAGGTTTCTTCAAAGGAAGAATTTTAGTGATAAAGTCAATTTATTTAATAAAGTGTCCAGTTATTGTATTTCTTCTCAAACAAGATTTGATAATTTCTGTCTTTCAAAGAATATATCCATTTACTTTAGGTGGTTGACTTTATAGGCAGAAAGTTAATGGTCCATTAGTATTTTTTAAATGTTTTATTTATTTTTAATTGAAGGATAATTGCTTTACAATATTGTGTTGGCTTCTGCCATACAACAACATGAATCAGCCACAAGTACATATAAATCTTCTTCCTCCTGAACCTCCTCCCTATCCCCCACCCCATCCCATGCCTCTAGGTTGTCACAGAGCACTGAGTCGAGCTCCCTGTGCCCATAGAGCAGTTTCTCACTGGCTATCTATTTTACACATGGTAGTGTATATATGTCAATGATACTCTTTCAATTCGTCCCATCCTCTCCTCCCATTATGTCTAGTCTGTTCTCCATGTCTGCATCTCTATTCCTGCCCTGCAAATAGGTTCATCAGTACCATTTTTCTAGATTCCATATATGTATATGCATTAATATATGAAATTTGTTTTTCTCTTTCTGACTTACTTCACTCTGTACAACAGATTCTAGGTTCATCCATCTCACTACAACTGACTCAAATGCATTCCTTTTTATGACTGAGTAATATTCTAAATTTTTATCTATTCATCTACTAATGGACATCTAGTTTGCTTCCATAGTAGTTTTACATTTGTCTCTAGAATTGCAATTTGTATCTTCTGTGTAATGAGTTTGATCTTTTAAAATTTGGGAGAATGCAAAAATTAAGCACAACACCAACAGGCATGGCATCCATGTATGTAGATTTGTTGTTGTTCAGTTCCTCAGTCATGTCCAACTCTTTGAAACCCCATGGACAGCAGAACACCAGGCCTCCCTGTCCTTCACTTTTTCCCAGAGTTTGCTCAAACTCATGTCCATTGAGTTGATGATATAGATGTCTATGTATAATTTGTTAATGTAAATTTAATGTTGAAAATTAAAGGATATTATATTACAGCAGAATTCTTATTCTTTGGAGCTCTGCATTCAGATGGATATATCTTTCCTTTTCTCCTTTAGCTTTTGTTTCTCTTCTTTTTTTATTTGTAAGGCCTCTTCAAACAACCAGTTTTTCTTTTTGCATTTCTTTTTCTTGGAAATTGTTTGAAGCCTGTATTCAGGACAAAAACGGACAGTTAGAACCAGATGTGGACCTGTCTGGTTCAAAATTGCAAAAGGAGTATGACAAGGCTATATGTTGTCATCCTGCTTATTTAATTTATACACAAAATGCTGAATCACAAGCTGGAATCAAGGTTGTTGGGAGAAATATAAAAAAATCACAGATATACAGATGATACCACTCCATTGACAGAAAGTGAAGAAGGAATAAAGAGCATCTTGATGAGAATGAAAAAGTAGAGTGAAAGAACTGGCCTGAAACTCTACATTAAAAAACTTAAGACCGTGGCATCTAGTCCCTTCACTTCATGACAAATAAAAGGAGGAAAATTTGAAGTAATGACAGATTTTATTTTCTTGGGCTCCAAAATCACTGAAGACTGTGACTGTAGCCATGAAATTAAAATATACTTGTAAGGAAAGCTATGACAAACCGAGACAGCATATTAATAAGTAGAGACATCACTTTGCTGACAAAGGTCTGTATAATCAATGATATCATTTTTCCAGTAGTCATGTATTAATGTGGTTGTTGGACCATAAGGTAGGCTGAGTGTTGAAAAATTTATGCTTTGGAATTGAGCTGCTAGATGAAAACTCCTGAGTCCCTTTGATTGCAGGAAATCAAACCAGTCAATCCTAAAGGAAATCAACCCTGAATATTAATTGGAAGGATTGTTGCTGAAGCTGAAGCTCCAAGCCTTTGGCCACCTGATGTATAGAGCTGACTCATTGGAAAAGACTCTGATGTTGGGAAAGATTGAGATTAAGAGTAGAAAGGAGCAGCAGAGGATGAGACAGATAGCATCACCAACTCAATAGATATAAATTTGAGCAAATGCCAGGAAATATTAGTGGACACAGGAGCTTAGTGTGCTACAGCTGTCTCTTATACACATCTAAGACTTTGCAGTTTTTGCAGTAAAATAAAAAATTGAAATATAAAAAAATCAAATAATTCATGTCTTTGCTTCTAGGTAAAACTACCCTTAAGTCTTAATATATACTATGTAAATCTGATTCACAAAACATTAACAGACTATCTAGTTTAAGTGAATAAATATGGCTTCAACATTTTAAAAACAAGATGTGTATAAGAGACCACATGAAAATGTTCAAAAAATTATTGGCAAGTAGATGTTAGATCTCAGATATTTCATCAATTTTAATAATGTTAGCTTTTAATGATGCTGTTTTTATCACAAATAATTAAATACCTTTAAACTACAAATACCTTATCAATACACTGAGATATCAAAACTCATAACAAAGTAACAAAGATCAGTTTCAAACAGATAACCTGTTGGACAACAGAAGCATAAACAGGGCCTCAACTGGAAAACTGATTTCTTGTTTTCGTCAGCTCTACTTACATACAATCATACAGAATATGTGACCATTGTTACATAGCATCTCCCAATGAGTTAAATACTACCTTGATCCATATATATTTGTTGACTAATTTCTATTCCTTTTTACATTTCGAGCTCCAAGCAAATTGTGCAAGTAAATCATTTCTATCTTTCACCAGTTCATGATAATGATGCCATTGACATAAGCCCTGACCACTAACATCTAGTAATTAACATTCTAAATAAAGACTTTTAAATGCAGATTGCATTTTAATTTACTATTGAGGAGAGCTTTATAAAATTTCTCAGAGTTGCACACTGCAAAAGTAATTATTAATGAATAACTCATTATATCAAAATAATATATCTCTTGAATTTCACTGTACTATGAATTTATCCTTTTTAGTTCTCTCTTAACCTTTTATCATCTACATAACCCTATCCTACTCTTTCCTAACTCTTTCTCACTCTTGGCAAGAGGTTTCATAGGCAATTAAATTTGTTTTTAAAATGTTGAAGCCATATTTATTCACTTAAACTAGATAGTCTGTTAATGTTTTGTGAATCAGATTTACATAGTATATATTAAGACTTAAGGGTAGTTTTACCTAGAAGCAAAGACATGAATTATTTGATTTTTTTATATTTCAATTTTTTATTTTACTGCAAAAACTGCAAAGTCTTTGAAGGTAAAAATATCCATCCTATTCTTCAGAGAATTTGGAGAAAGGTTTCTCAAAGTATACTATGTATAACATGTATAGTGTTGAAACAACACACACACACACACACTTTTAATGCATCAAACAGTGGAAGCATAAATTTATCCCTACAAATAATTTGAATAGACTAAGAAACTGTATAGTAGTTTAAAAGACTCATGGAGTGCAACTCAAAATTGATAGTCACAGGTAAATTCTTTTTTTTTTTTTTTTTCTTTTTCAGGTTCAATGCATGATACTGGATGCTTAGGGCTGGTGCACTGGGATAACCCAGAGGGATGGTACAGGGAGGGAGGAGGGAGGGGGGTTCAGGATGGGGAACACGTGTATACCTGTGGCAGATTCATGATGATGTATGGCAAAACCAATACAATAGTGTAAAGTAATTAACCCCCAATTAAAATAAATAAATTCATATTTAAAAAATGAAAGAGAAAAACAAAAGCAAAAACAAAATATTTCCTACATTGTCCAAATCTACCTTTGGGTCTCTATTTGAGGAACTCTGTCTTAATGTACTTAACTCATTCCATCAAATGTATTTTAATTGTGATTTATGACTATAAAAGAGGAGTTTTGTCACCATACCTGGTAGAAAAGCTCTGTGTGTGAGTGAATACATAAATCTTATGGGTTTTCTTTTCAAGATTATCAATGAAATAAAACCCTCAAATTTAAAAATCTTCATAAAACTTGCAGACCCCTAAGAACATGTCCTTGGAACCCTATGATCTGCAGACTGCAATTACAGAGACACCACCCTATGTTAAGCCTTTGACATTAAGATAGAAAACTTATCCTATAGCCAAATCATAGATGTATGTACGCTTGAAGAATGAGATAAATAGTAACCCTTAATGATTTTGTTGGCACTGCATTTCTCCTGCATAGTCATATTTTTCACTTGGATATGAAGCACAAAAGACTGTTACATAACAAAGGTGCTGCTGGGTATTTCATCATAATTATATTCATTGGTGTTAATCAGACCATATCTGAACATATTGACTATATTATCCAAGGTTTGATCATGACCATATTCAGCAATTGTTATTTTACCACTAATTTGATTCAGGTAACTTGATAACAATTTGTAAAAATATTCTCAAGGCTATTTAGAAAGTATAGTCTCACCTGTTAATTTTGAGAACACATATTGCTTTAGTATATTTTGCAGAGTGAGAAATCAGAGCAAAACTTTTTGCAAAGTAATCCTTTCCTCTCCAAGTCACTGCTCTCAAAAGTTTCCAATATATAAGTGTATCAGCACAGACACTTTATTCACTTAAAATGTATTTCTTAAGCATATATTTGCATGTTGCAGTGGTATTAATGTACTGTGTTCTGAACATGTCTTAATTTTAAAGTGGTCAAGAGAGTCAAAAGAACAACAGTATTTCTGAATAACATCTTTATTGCTTCTCTTTAAAGGTGAGAGTTAGAAAATGGGAAATTGATAGCAAGAATGGTAATTATTAAAATACTGTTTCCTGAAGAGAACATTAACATAATTTTGACTGCACTTGATACTTTTTATTAATATATTAATTTAATAACATTAAAATTTAATTAATAAATAGAATCATAGATTTTAAAGCTAGGTATTATGAAGATTTTGCCCAGGGCCAGACATGATATTTTACTTTGTTTTATAAAAAATGCCTAATGTATATTATAAACACTTTGATGTCTAATTCACTTTATCCAATACTTAGCATACTATAAAACACAAAATTGCTAAATAAGTGATTTTGAGGATGATATCAACTTAGATATCAACTAAAGGACTATCTTGACTAATCAGTTTGCTAGGGCTGCGATAACAAAGTATCAAAAACTGGTGGCTTAAACAGAAATTTATTGTTTCATGGTTCTAAAGTCTAGACATCTGTAATCAAGGTGTTGGTAAGGTTGGTTGCCTTTGAGGACAGTGAGGGAAAGATGGGATGTAGGCCTCTCTCCTTGGCTTGTAAATGGCCATCTTCCTGTTTATATGACATTCTCCCTTAATACTGACTAATTGCTTCTCCCAATAAAAAGATTAGACACTGGCTTCCTTTGTCAGCACCAAAGGCCATCAGTTCCTGTGCAGACCCTTACCCCTCTGTATCCCAGTTCCCAGAATCTGTGAATATTTTATGTTCCATGGGAAAAGTGAATTAAAGTTGCAGAAGGAATTAAGGGTGACAATCAGTTGACCTTAAAGTAGAGAGATTATCCTAGATTATTTTAGTGGGCCTAGTGTAATCACAGTTATCTTTAAATCTGAAAGATGGAGGCAGAAGAATGTCAGAGTGATGCAATGTGAAAGATGTGATCAATCATTGCTGACTTTGAAGATGAAAGAGGGCCACATGCTAAGAAATGTTGATAGCTCCTAGAAGCTAGAAAAGATGAGGAAATATATTCTTCCTTAGAACTTCCAGAAAAGAAAGCCCTGTTGACATCATGATTTTCACCCAGTGAGACCTGTTTCAGATCATTAACCACCAGAACTGTAAGATAATACATGTGTAGTTTAAAGTCTCTGTGTTTGTAGTAATTTATTACAGGAGCAAATAGAAAACTAATACAGTTCCTCTTGAAGATATTAGTGACAGTGACCCCAGTAAAGCTATACTCTTCTGTAACATTGTTGACAAGTCAAGTAATTAGGGTAAATAACATTTCAATAGTAAAGTCATTACTATCAACAAAGTAAATGGATTCTTTCAGACTTTTAACAATTTTACCCATCACATAGGTGTAGCTATCTTCTCAATGAGAAAATACTGACTCTAGAATGGAGCAAAACTGATGCATATTAAACACATAATACTTTGATTATATATTACTTTGCACCTGTGAAAATGGACAAAAAGAAGTTCACTTTTTTCTATGATTATCAGTTCTTAAAAGTTTAGCTTGTACAGGAATTCATATTTCACTTTATAATAGTGTTTGTTAGACTTTGACATGCATGGGAATCATGCAGGGATCTTATTAAAATGCAGATTCTGATTCGGTAGGTCTTGGGTTGAGCCAGAGATTCAGCAATATTCCAAGAAATTTCCAAGTGATGCCCATGCTACTACTCCATGGAACACACTTTGAATTGCAAGGTTTTAATAGACACAGAAGCACCAAACCTTACCAGAAAAGTAAACTGGCTCCAAATGACAATGAACACTGAGTTCTCTCTACATTAAGAACTCCTAGTTGGTAAAAGGAAAAAAAAAAACTCAAACTGATCTTTGAAGTGAGGTGAAGTTGTTCAGTTGTGTCTGACTTTTTGCGACCCCATGGACTGTAGCCTACCAGGCTTCTCTGTCCATGGGATTTTCCAGGCAAGAGTACTGGAGTGGGTTGCCATTTCCTTCTCCAGGGGATCTTCCAGACCCAGGGATCGAACCCAGGTCTCCCACATTGCAAGCAGATGCTTTACCTTCTGAGCCACCAAGGAGCATTTCTTAAGAATTCACTGGTGATAAGAGTGAGCTTCTAAGTTCTAATTAAAATGATTGACTGATTATTTTCATAACACATGGATATTAAAAATTTAATAACTTCATGTTGTCTTAGAATAGTGAGGATGAGTCAGAGCTGAACATTCTATACCTAGTGTAATACTGCCCATTAATGTAGAATATATTTCTTCTACCATATTTTACAATTACTTAGATCTTTTCCAACTGTTTCTCTGTTGAGGGGATTTCAACACAACAAACAATTGGTTTATGAATGGGAAAAGCTACTCAGAGAATGAGTCTCAGATAATTACTCTCCTAATTGGCATAACTATTTCATCCATTTATACTGTGGAGAAAGGGAAATATATTCCCAACTGAATGCAGAGTTCCAGAGAATAGCAAGGAGAGATTAGACAGCCTTCTTAAGTGAACAATGCAAGAAAGAAAAGAATACAATAAAATAGGAAAGACTAGAGATCTCTTTAAGAAAACCAGGGATACCGAGGAAATATTTCATGTAAAGATAGGCACAATAAAGGACAAAAACACAAGGACCTAGCAGAAACAGAAGAGATTAAGAAAAGGTGGTAAGAACACACAGAAGAACTGTACAAAAAAAAGATCTGCACGACCCAAATAACTATGATGGTGTGGTCATTCACCAAGAGCCAGACATGCTGGAGTGTGAAGTCAGAGGGGACTTAAGAATCTTTACTATAAACAAAGCCAGTGGAGGTGATGGAATTGCAGCTGAGCTATTTCAAATCCTAAAAGATGATGCTGTAATAGTGTTGCACTCATTACACCAGCAAATTTGGAAAGCTTGCAGTGGCCACAGGCCTGGAAAAGCTCAGTTTTCATTCCAATCCCAAAGAAAGGCAATGCCAAAGAGTATTCAAATTACCATATAATTGCACTCATTTCTATAGTCAAAATCCTTCAAGCTAAGTTTCAGCAGTACGTGAACTATGAACTTCCAGATGTACAAGCTGGATTTAGAAAAGGCAGAGGAACCAGAGGTCAAATTGCCAACATACACTAGATCATAGAAAAAGCAAAGGAATTCCAACAACAAAAAAAATCTACTTCTGCTTCATTGACTATACTAGAGCCTTTGACTGTGTGGATCACAACAAACTGCAGAATATTCTTAATGAGATGGGAATACCAAACAACATTACCTGTCTCCTTGAGAAACCTGTTTTCAGGTCAGGAAGCAACAGTTAGAACTGGACATGAAAAAATGAACTGGTTCAAAACTGGGAAAGGATGTATATTGGGAAATATACACCTTTGATGAAGGGTGTATATTGTCACCCTGCTTCTTTAACTGATGTGCAGGACACATCATGTGAAATGCGAGGCTGGATAAAGAACAAGCTGGAATTGAGATTGTGGGGAGAAATATCAACAATCTCAGCTATGCAGATGATACCACTTTAATGGCAGAAAGTGAAGAAGAACTAAAAAGCCTCTTGATGAAGGTAAAAGAGAAGAGTGAAAAAGCTGGCTTAAAACTCAACATTCAAAAACAAAGATCATGGCACCTGGCCCCATCACTTCATGGCAAATAGATGGGAAAAATGTGGAAACAGTGTCAGATTTAATTATCTTGGGCTCCAAAATCAATGCGGATGGTGACTGTAACCACAGAATTAAAAGACGTTTGCTCCTTGGAAAAATAGCTATGACAAATCTAGACACTATATCAAAAATCAGAGACATCACTTTGCCAACAAAGGTCTGTATGTCAAAGCTATGGTTTTTCCAGTAGTCATGTATGGATGTGAGAGTTAGACTACAAAGAAGGCTGAGCAACAAAGAATTAATTCTTTCAAACTGTGGTGCTGTATAAGACTCTTGAGAGTCCCTTGGACAACAAGGAGATCATACTAAAGGAAATCAATCCTGAATATTCATTGGAAGGAATGGTGCTGAAGCTGAAGCTCCAATTATCTACTGTGAAGAGCTGACTCATTGAAAAATACCCTGCTGCTGGGAAAGACTGAGGGCAAGAGGAGAAGGGGGCGACAGAGGATGAGATGGTTAGATGGCATCACTGATTCAATGGACATGAGTTTAAGCAAACTCCAGGAGATAGTTGAAGGACAGGGAAGTCTGGTGTGCTGCAGTTCATGGGATTGCAAAGAGTCAGACATGACTTAGTGACTAAACAACAAGTTCCATCCATAAAACATACAATGGGTAGACCAAGCTAACCAAATAAGAAAGTATAATATATAAAGCAATGTATTACTGTAGGAGAAAACACCTAAATCTGTCCTTTCACAAAACTCAGTGAAGAAATACTTTCACCAGTGCTTGGTACTTGACAATAGGAAAAATAATATATGGGTCTATATGCCTTCTGCCATTGAAGCCACTGGAGTCAAAACAAAGATCCCTTCTCCTAAAACTCGGCCTGTTAAAAAAGTTTCATTTCCACTGAGAGAGAAAGGAATATGTCACAGGCATTCCAGAATCATAAACAGATAAGTCTGGAGAAATTTTACACACACACAATGTTTAAAAACAATAAATGAAGATCAGCCTCACTCTAGTTCTCCAATCTAGAACCTAGCAGTTAAGAGTGAAACCTCTAGAATGATGCTTGCTTTGAAATACTGGCTCTGCCACTTACTACTTGTATGATTTGGGGCAAGCACCATACACAAATGCTTGTCTGCTTAAGAAAAGTGCCTACACAGGGCATGTAAGTTACATGTTTCCATGGATGTTTTAAGAAACTTAAAGCAAATTTCCCCCTGTTTCAAGGGAAGAGAAGCTAAGAAAATATTTTCCTCAATCTTTGCCTCTCTAAAAAATAACACATTTAAAGATTCTAAGGATCAACCCAGTTGGAGATAAATCTCATGAAAAACGATAGGAGACCAAGAAGGTAAGACAGCTGCTGTTGTAAATTTCTTTACAGATGTCAAATGTAAATTATAGCATCTGATTGGCACAAAATAGCATTTGACTGACACAGTATAATGTTAATTGTTCAGCTGCTATGTACCTGGATCTCTGGTTAATCCAGGCAATTTAGCTACTTGGCACAAAAATTATTCCATTTGCATAGATAGGTTTCAGTTTATTGTCTTGAAATTTTATGCAGGCTAGAAAGGTCCCAGTTGTTGGTGACAGTTTCTGAATATACTAACCTCTCCAGTTCCCTTTGTATGCAGAACATATGTCTCTAGAATTTTCACAGTTTACTTCCAAATCACTATGCTAGATGTAGTATATTCAGACACCACTAGTTTCATGTTTATCAGACTCTACAGTAAAATCAAAATCAACAATTCAAATATTTTTATCCTGTTGGGGATCACAAAAATACATAAAAACATAAAAAATACATTACTACAAAAAACATAATTCCCTCTGGGAGTAGAGTTTTTAAAAAGCAGAATTAATTAAATATTTTTTTAATATTTATAGTTTACTTGACTATAATTTTCAAGTTTACAAGTTATAATAATACCCTTTGAGCTGATTTTCATGCCTGTTCCTCAACCTCAAACCTCGATATGATATTGGGATGGTGCCTCAAAGTGAAGTAGCAAAGTAAAATCTATAAAAAGCCTCTGTATTAAACCACAATCACTTTCATTCAGATAAAATTGAGGTCCATGAAACAATGGAGTTTGAAGCCCAAGGAGTAGGAAAGTGACAGTTGAAATGTTATAAAATAGCAATTATGGAAACCATAACAATGATTAGCTCTGATTCAAGATGAAAACTATCAGTGACAGTCAATGTAAAGCAGCAAATGCAAGACAGCTTGCAATAAAAAGACTGAATAATTTGGTATATTTAAGAGAAATGCACAAAGCAATGTTATCAAAGAGAAAAAGAGAAATAGGAAAATGTCTTAGTATTTTTCTTTTTTAGTATAAATTTATTTATTTTAATTGGAGGTTAATTACTTTACAATATTGTATTGGTTTTGCCATACATCAACATGAATTTGCCACAGGTATACACGTGTTCCCCATCCTGAACCCCCCCTCCCACCTCCCTCCCCATACCATCAATTACAGACAGAACCACTTCTGGGATAATGTTCCTTTGGTCTTGTTTATGAGGACAAAATATATTCACAGGCCATCCAATATATAGAGGTATCTGTATAGCATTTTCTTGGACTCATATTCAGGTTTATTCAGTCACTGGAGGGTCTCTTGCTTGACCAATGATGAATAAGTTCCCACGTATATACAGTTCTTTATAACTATATTACTTCATTTCCCAAGAAAGTGGAAAACAAAGACCATATAGCAATAGATATTTCAAATAGTCATCCGGGTGCTTTGGATAAAGAAATACATGGCAGATGGCATGGTACCAGCTCTTAAAAGCAGATTTAAAGTCCAGTTGAAGAATTCAGTCTAACACACACACACACACACACACACACACAAAATTAATGCAGGCTATAAGAAAAGTGGCAAATGTAAAAACTGACATAGGAGTTCTAGAAAAGGTGAGCTTAACAAGAGTTGGATTATACCTAGGAGGTACTTATGAGAGGTGTAACTTAAGTTGAGCTTTCAAAGTGGGTAAGATTTGATTAGACAAAGAGAGCATCCTGGGTGAAGGGAGTGGTAGTGGTACAAGGAGTGAAGTTCTGTAGGTAGATTGTTCAGGGGTCATTAGGGAGAGTTGTGCACTGAGAAATAAAGATAATGTTCCTGTGGTACAATTAAGTCAGATTAGGAAGCTCTTTGAAATCCAAGTATATCTGGGCTTTGAACAATAGCAAATAAGGAGCCAATAATATTTTGGTGAAGAAAAATGAATTGTTGAAGGAAGTGCTTAAGCCATTAGCCTGTCAGGATGAATTAGAAGGCTGGCTGGGAGGCTCCTGGAATGACTGGATGGATGGTGATGAGAGTTTAGACTGCAAACTAAGGGGAAAACGGTAGAAGAGGCTTTCAAAGGAAAACTCACCAGGACTTGATAACCCCTTTACTATCAGAAATGGGGGCAAAAAAATCCAGATTTCTTTATAAAATAGTTAGATGTTCATGATCAGACCGTGGCGCAGAATTATTAACACTACTATACAATTTATCCACCAAGGACAGAACAAGGGCAGATAGGCAGGATTGTTCCTCATGTTTTCTGAGTAATATAGTCCCTCCCAATGAAGGGAAGTTGGACAGGGGTCTCTCAAAATAAGATTTTACCTTGGTTCTAAAAGTGGCACAAAGGAAGAAGGGAAAAGGACTTAGCACCAAGCCTGAAACAGAGACCAAAGCTTTATAAGAGGCTTTTTCAAGAAGGAAAAAGGAGACAGGTAAGGATTTTTTTTTTTTTTTTTTTTACACTTTGAGTCTCTCCAAACAGTTTAAGTATCAAACATCACTGAGTGGCACACCTAATCAGAGTTCCTTGAAAACTAAAAGTTGGATTCATTTGAATAGTGCTTTCTCCAAATGGTTTCTCATCTCAGTAATTTATATTCCAAATTCCTCTCTGAGTTATTTCCATTATTCTAAATCCGATAAGTGAAGATTAAGAATTTGCCTTCCTAAAATTCTCAGGCCCACTTGCGGCTGGATATGCTTTTTCAAAGTAACTGGTAGATTCTTTCCATCAATTAGCGCTTGAAGCATTACAAGGCCACTTTACCAACCCTTACCAAATTCTGCTCAGACAGACTTCAGCCCCACCCCCTTCAGATAAAGGAAAAAGAGCATGCGCAAATTCTAAGCCTATTCTCCTAGCCAGGAACTCCTCACCCACCCACACCCCCGCTCCCGCCCCACAAAGGTTGTTATTGCGCAGGCGCAGCACCTTCTGCGCGTTTGAGTAGGGCTGTGCGAAATCTACAATCCAGTGAAATTTAGAAGTGGTAGAATTCACCTCTTTCCTTTCTTCCGAGACAGAGGCGCCACTTCCCCTTACTCTGGGGCCAGAAGCGCGTCCCAAATGTCGCCCTCTCTAGGAGCAAGATCCTTCGCTCTCTGCCAGTGTCTACTGTATCCCTTTCATCAGCTCATTTTTAACCTCACGCTGCCTCTAGGCTTCACTTGGAGGGTAGAAGCAGTTGGTTTCCCAAAAGCCGCACCAGTCTGTTGGCAGCCTTTTTAGGCCGCTGAACCTCCGTGCCTGGCACTGGGCAGAGCATTAGCTCAGCGCCTTGTTCGCCCTCCTTCACCTTTCACACCCACACATGCAGGGTGCTTACCTCGGGCGTGGTGCGGTCACAGGAAGGAAAGAAGATCCCAGAGATCCCAGATCAAGGCAGTTCTGGGGCAGGCGTATTCAGCGAGATTTTTCCTGGGTCTTCACTGCCTCCTCAGACAATGAAATCAGCGTGTCCGATCATCAATTCTCATCATGATCGTGACGTCACAAAAGACAGCGGCCAATGGGAGCCCGAGATCAGCTCCGGACAGTCCCTGGCCTCAGCCCAGAACCCAAGAGTGGGTAGGGGGGAGGAGAGATAGCTGCCTGCGATGGGGCTGCCTCTCCCCGCACATATCAGCTACATCCGAAGCCAGGTCTCTCAGTACCTCTCACTCAAGTGAACGCCCAGCATCCCTGTGACTATAGTAGTTATATGCCAGCCACTTGAGCAGGTCCTGCCTGGTCTTCCAAGTTGAGATTCACTTGCAGCGGAATTGTTGCATACTGCCAAAATCAAGTGATCATATACAGAAATATATATATATATTTTGTGGTCAGTGTTCAATTGACAAATGTATTGAACATTCAGACAAATGTTACTGAAATCAAGGTGCCCATTGAGCCTTTAGAGTTTGTGTATTGTTAAAACAAGCCTAAGAGTGAGTGTATTGGTTTATGTCTCCCGTTGATTCTGGCAACTGGAAAAATTAAAATTATCATTTCTGTTCACCTAACCTTAATATCTGTTTTGCTGGAAGTTTGAGTAATCACTATTATACCATAACAGGAAGAAAAAAAAAACCCTCAAGCTATATATTACCTTAGTTAACACACTTGATAAGCTCCCAAAATATGCTGAGCGATATTGCCTCTAGAGATACAGAATTCATTGCTTTTCTGCCATTATAGAACTTACCATTCATAGATACAGTATGACTAGCACACATTAAGCTTTCACAACAATACAATAAAGTACCTGACCATGTGTTCAGTCATAAAAGACAGACAAGAGTTATGTCATTTAATGACTGAAAGCATCAGTGAAGTGAGGATAGTTGTGGAAGCATTCTGTGTTGTATTGAAACGTGAACTGATTGCTGAATGGTGGATAAAAGGATGGAAAACATTGTCTTAAAGGGGAAGAAATAGGCAAAAGTAGGAAAGTATATATATATATATATATATACGGGAGGTCCATGATGAAATCAGCCTAACAAACAGAGGGCATATTTTGGGAACCAGTGGGAGATAAGGTAGATTGATACTAAAGCCTTTGAATGTAGGCACAGAACTTTGATCTTGTTAAAAGCTGTTAAGGGCCTTAGGGCAAGGTACCTCAAACTTTTACAGTTAATCTATAGAGCAGTTTAAGTGTTTTTAAAAACAAAAGTCAGATCATGACCAGCTCCAGATTATCCAATGGCTTTCATTCACATATGCTACAAAATACAAATTAACCACAAGGTCTTAAGTGATCTGGCTTTTCCCATCTCTCTGGCCTCCTTTCCTGCCACTCTACCACTAACTCAATTTCCAGTCACACAGCCTTTTCTCCATTTCTCACACAAATTAAGCTTCTGACCTCATCAGGGCCCTTGTACTATTGTTCCCTCTTATCTTTTTAGGACTTAGTCCCTTACTTGATTCACATCTCTGCTCAAATGTAACCTGTTTAAAATGTATTAATTATATGTAACTTCTTTAAAATCTAAAGAGGTTACATATCACCATATTTCAAATTGTTATCTTTTCCACACTCCCTATACCTACCTATATCCTTTCCTTTTTAAATTTTTCCTTATAGCACTTATTGCTAACATACTCTCGATATATTTATTGCAAATATAGGCTTCACAAGGGTGAGCATCTTTGTTTTATTATTATATCCCTGGCATCTAGAAGAGTCCTGGACACAAAGTAGACAAATCAGTAAGCAGCTTTTGAAAGAATGACTGAAAGAAGATTTTTCAAGTTATCTGTCAGTCATCAATTTGCTGTTTGAATCAGATTGGGGGTAGCTGATTGTGGCAGAGATCAGTTAGATAGTTGTAGTGATAATCCAGGTTCTGTATGACTTGAGTCTAGATCAGGATGTTAACAGCATAAATGAAGAGAAATAATTGAGGCTGAGATAGTTCAAAGAAGGAATAATAAGAGTGGAAGTGGAGAATTCAGAGACAAGCTACCTATGACAAGTTAACATATTCATTAAGTACCTGCTGCATACCTTGAACTGAAGTGATTTGAGAGAAAAGTGGCAGCTTCCTTACCCTTGAAAAGTTTATAAACCAGAGTACAAAAAGAGGTAATTTGTTTGTAGTTGATCGTTCTTCATTTCCCCTCACACTTCATATCCAAGACATCAGTAAATTCTGTATGCTGTACCTTCAAAATATGCTCCAAATATGAGCACTCTTTAGTTCTTTTTTCCTACTATACAAAATACACTATCACTTCTAGCTTGAATAGATACAATACAAAAGCATCTTACATGATTTTCTATAATCTTCTATTGTTCTTCTTTAATACTTTCTCTTAACATCAGTTAAAACATTCTTTACCACGTTGAATCAGATCATATCATTTCCCAGTTTCAGTTCAGTTCAGTTCAGTCGCTCAGTCGTGTCCGACTCTTTGCGACCCCATGAATCGCCCTCCAAATGTTTCCCATTAGAGTAAAAATAAAGTTATAAATCACTGTTACTACTTAACTGTCACCACTTTTTTCTGCCTTAGTTCACTATGTTGTAACTAAGCCTTTGCCTCCATTACACTTCTTTCTGGGAAGCCTGTTCTGTCTTTATATATGTTACATTTGTGTCTTCTTGGAAAACTCTTTCCTGAGATCTCCACATAGCACATTTCTTCACCCAGATTGTCTGCTAAAATTTGCCTCCTCAGATGTATCTTCAGGGACCAATATACTTAAAATAGTATCCCCAAATCAGTCTCGCTCCTCTATCCTCCTGTTGTGCTTTATTTATTTTTTAACTTCACTATAAGAAATCACGTAATTTGCTTACATGCTATTCTGCTCTTCCCCAACGGGGTAAGGATTTTATCTTTTTTATTTACTGTTATAGCCCCAGTACCTAGAAGGACACCTGGCATGTAGTAAGCATTCAATGAGCCTTTTTGAATGAGCAGATATAGGAAAGTATAGATTATGTGATTCAAGCTAGGCTAAAGTAATAAACATTGAGAAATCAGAGATGTTTCTAGTATCATGACTTATGCATCTGTACCTACTCTGTTCACAATATATTAATTAAATGTTTATTGAATTTGTATGTGAAAGCAATCTAGGAGGAATATTTAAAGCATATATATTAACCAAGATTTCAAAGATCTCAAAAGACTCAACATACAAATGGAACAAGATAAAGTTTGACAGGGATCAACAGTAAGTATTTCATTTATGTTTGTGAAAGTCAGTTACAGAAGTAAATGATAGGCAATAAATACTTAAGGTGGGAAATGCTTTATTTCAAAATTTTATAAATCCAATATTTTCTAGTATACCATAGATTGTAAGCAAGATAATTGAGACCAATTGCATTATGAAAAAACATATAAAGCAAGAAAGCTACTAAGGTATCCTGTACCTTGATCAATCACATTTAGTTGATTGCTTCTTATTTTAAAGGAAATATTCACAGATGGCTGCATCTAGATAAGAGAAATCAAGAATGATGAGGCACCTAAAACAATATCATATGAGGCAAGGTTCCAGAAGTTGAGGTTGCTTAATTTAAAGAGAGCAAGATCTGGAGAGAACATATCTTCAAATATTTGAAAGACTACTGATAGACAGAATGCCTGAAGAACTATGGATGGAGGTTTGTGACATGGCACATGAGGCAGAGACCAAGACCATCCCCATGAAAAAGAAATGCAAAAAGGGAAAATGGTTGTTTGAGGATGCCTTATATATAGTTGATGAAAGAAGAGAAGCTAAAGGCAAAGGAGAAAAGGAAAAATATACCCATTTGAATGCAGAGTTCCAAAGAATAGCAAAGAGAGATAAGAAAGCCTTCCTCAGTGATCAATGCAAAGAAATAGAGGAAAATAACAGAATGAAAAAGACTAGAGATCTTTTCAAGAAATGTAGAGATACCAAGGGAAAATTTCATGCAAAGATGGGCTCAATAAAGGACAGAAATAGTATGGGCCTAAAAGAAGCAGAAGATATTAAGAAGAGGTGGCAAGAATACACAGAAGAATTATACAAAAAAGATCTGCATAACCCAGATAACCACAATGGTATGATCACTCACCTAGAGCCAGACATCCTGGAATGTGAAGTCAAGTGGACCTTAGGAAGCATCACTATGAACAAAGCTACCACAGGTGATGGAATTCCAGCTGAGCTACTTCAAATCCTAAAAGATGATGCAGTGAAAGTGCTGCAGTCACTATGCCAGCAAGTTTGGAAAACTCAGCAATGGCCACAGGACTGGAAAAGGTCAACTTTCATTCCAACCCCAAAGAAAGGCAATGCCAAAGAATGTTCAAACTACTACACAATTGCACTCATTTCACACACTAGCAAAGTAATGATCAAATTTCTCCAAGCTAAGCTTCAACAGTAGGTGACTCGTGAACTTCCAGGTGTTCAAGTTGGATGTACAAAAGTTAGAGGAACCAGAAATCAAATTGCCAATATCTGTTGGATCATTGAAAAGCAAGAGAGATCCAGAAAAATATCTACTTCTACTTTAATGACTACACCAAAGCCTTTGACTATGTAGATCACAAGAAACTGTGGAAAATTCTTAAAGAACTGGGAATACCAGACCACCTGACCTGCCTCCTGAAAAATCTGTATGCAGGTTAGGAAGCAACAGTTCGAACTGGACATGGAACAACAGATTGGTTCCAAATCAAGAAAGTAGTATGTCAAGGCTATATTTTGTCACCCTGCTTATTTAACTAATATGAAGAGTACATCATGCAAAATGCCAGGCTGGCTGAAGCACAAGCTGGAATCAAGATTGCCAGTAAAAATATCAATAACCTCAGATATGCAGATAACAACACCCTTATGGCAGATAGTGAAGAAGAACTTAAGAGCCTCTTGATGAAAGTGAAAGAAGAGAGTGAAAATGTTGGTTTAAACTCAACATTCAGAAATCTAAGATCATGGCATCTGGTCCCATCACTTCATGGCAAATAGATGGGAAAATAATGAAAACAGTAAGAGACTTTATTTTCTGCCGATGGTGATTTCAGCCATGAAATTAAAAGACGCTTGTTCCTTGGAAGAAAAGCTATGACCAACCTAGATAGCATATTCAAAGGCAGAGACATTACTTTGCCAACAAAGTTCCGTCTGGTCAAGGCTATGGTTTTTCCAGTGGTCATGTATGGATGTGAGAGTTGGACTGTGAAGAAAGCTGAGCACCGAAGAATTGATGCTTTTGAACTGTGGTGTTGGAGAAGACTCTTGAGAGTCCCTTGGACTGCAAGGAGTTCCAACCAGTCCATTCTGAAGGAGATCAGCCCTGGGATTTCTTTGGAAGTAATGATGCTAAAGCTGAAACTCCAGTACTTTGACCTCCTCATGTGAAGAATTGACTCTTTGGAAAGGACTCTGATGCTGGGAGCAATTGGGGGCAGGAGGAGAAGGGGACGACAGAGAATGAGATGTCTGGATTGCATCACTGACTCGATGGCCATGAGTCTGAGTGAACTCCAGGAGTTGGTGATGCACAGGGAGGCCTGGCGTACTGCAATTTATGGGGTCAGAAAGAGTTGGACAAGACTGAGCGACTGAACTGAACTGAACTGAACTGGACTGTTGGCAGCAGGCTCCTCTGTCCATGGGAGTCTCCAAACAAGAATACTGGAGTGGGTTGCATGCCCTCCTCCAAGGGATCTTGCCGATCCAGGATCAAACCTGTTTCTCATACATCTCCTGCATTGTCAAGCATGTCCATTACCACTAGCACCACCTGGCAAGCCCAAGAGGCTCTTTAATTTTTCTTTATTTTCTGCCATTAAAGTGGTATCATCTGCATATCTGAGGTTGTTGATATTTCTCCTGGCAATCTTGATTTCACCTTGTGATTCATCCAGCCCGGCATTTCACATGATGTACTCTGCATGTGTATGTCATGAGCAATAAACTATGAGAATTCAGCATACATGAATTATTTAGTGTAGTAATCAAATAAATCTTACAAAGCCTTTTAAAATTCAAATATGATCTACATTTATTAAGCTCCCACAATATTGGACATCATCCTGGATATGTTCCCATATGTCATCTCATTCAGTCTTCAGAAGAGGAGAGAGTTAAGTCTGTTTTACAAATAAGAATATTAAATATGAATAATCATTTTTTTACTGAAGACAATAAAGCAAAAGTTGCAGCATTTTATTAAAATGATCTTAATTAGCATGAGTTTTGCATCATCAAACAGAGGTTTTAGATTTTTTAAAGATAACCATCACTTACAAAAAACAAAGCCCACATTTTCCTGTTTTGGGTTGTATTTGTTTCCTTTTTCTCATATCACACAGAGTGATTGTAATACTCTTATTGAATGATAATTTCATATCAGATACTAAATAAATTATTTACTATATTCTCTCACTTGAGCTCCACAACAGTGTTGAGGTATTATTAGCCTCATTTTCAGAGGAGGAATCTAGTGTCAGAGACGTTAAGCTCACAACATTTGTAAATAAGAAATCCTGGATTAAACCTTATTCTCACCTGACTCCAAAGTCCATCATTTATAAGCATTTTCTTATATTGCCTCTGTGCTTATGTGATATTCATACTCTTTTTTTTTTTAAAAAAAAAGATAATATTGGGGAAATCTGATTATGGA